>JAPQRQ010000015.1:17102829-17126798 GCA_037367365.1 Apogon talboti | reverse complement strand
ATATATATTCTTGATAGATAAAATGAAACCGGGACTGCGTACTTTATCATTGGTGGTTGCTGATGTGTATAAATAGGAATAAAAAAAACAAAATTTTAAACAAAAACAAAATTATTAAAAATGTCCAGGTATAAAACAGTGTATAAATAAAGTAATTATTATGCTTAATGTGTTCTTGTCATATCAAACCAGTGTAAAGAAAAGTATTTAGTATTTAAAATTTGATTTAACCGTTTACAAAAAAAACTGACAAAAAATATTTTACAAAATGAAGACTGAATGGAATTTCTGAGCCGTGACTAAAGAGGAGAGACTGTAGTCAGTGAGGTCAGGGGGAGGAAATTAAGAATGGTGTCAAATATTGTATTATTCTGCATTAAATTCTAAATTTGTGACTAGACTGAGCATGATGCTTGCCCATGTCCTTACTTTGTTTACTTGTCCAACCTACTTTGATGGATGCTGTTCCCTTCCCCACTGTCTAATAAAAGCTTTAAAATACCCCAAAAAGAATATATTAACAATGGGAAATTGTCTAAACTTAAAAAAGATTTCCTCAGATTGTTTGTATTCATTAATGCTGCTCTCAAGTAAGAGATGACACATTATCTTAAGTTAATTCACTAGGTGGCAGTGTCACTTTTTGAACCCATCAACATTAGCCGTGAATGAGTAGTGTCACATACTGTCAACCACTGTGACTGAACACTGGATCAGAACGGTTAAAAGTTTTCAAAGTGAAACACATTTAATTATAGACTCCTTTGGCTTCCGTTATGTATATGCAGGTACAATTAATTAAAATTAAAATCTTCTCTGGCTAAAAATAAAAAGCCTGCTTTCATCAACATTACAACGCAGGGCCAGAAATTGTTATAAAGCACAAACTACAAACACAGGTTATGCTACTGCATCTCTCACTCATCAGTGAGTGAGATCTAGCAACTTTTAGCATAATGAATTTAGCAGGGATGCCTTCTCTACACAGTCCATCAGGCCTGCCATCTACAAGATTAAATTATGTCTGTAAGCATTAAAGCTTTGATGCTGTATTTGGGCGGCATGCATGCATCCATTTGCAAAATTCTATATAACAAAATTAAAAACATGGACACCTATGGAAAATGGCTTGGCACTAGCACTTAAACCCAACCACTCCAAACAGTCTGCTGACTAATGCATTTGTAATCATTTCTGTGATCAATGTTAGATACTGCGCAATAAGATTAATCAGCCATATGCAAAGCTCGGATCACCTTGAACAAGGCAAGAAGAAAAGAAAAAAGAGATACTAGGACTGAAAGAAAGTGGCTTCACTATTATGTATGATAAGCGTACTAAACAGAAAGCACACCTGCATTATTCACTTTTTTATGCGGTTGGTTTTGTGTGCATTTCAGTGGCATCACACCGTTGTTCTCCCCTCAGCTGTGCTTTGGCATCTGTGCGTAGCCATCTCACTGCTGAATAGCTGCCTGATTATTCCAAATCTAAGGGAATATTCAAACAAGGCCGATAATGCATTCTTCCATATGATTCTCCAGAGCTGGGACAGCTGTTCAGCAGCTTTCAGTGCCATGCTCAGAGAGGGACAGATTTCTCTGCTCAATTAATAGGCCCCATTAAAAAGAGGGAGAAGTTTGACAAATGAAGCAGAGATTCAGTTTGTCTTAGAATGGAGGATGCAAAATAAATACCTTGTATATAGCGACGCTTTGAGCAATTTTTTAGGATATGAATATTTAACTTTATAATTACAGGGTGCGTGTGATTACAAATAGAGCCAATATGTTCAATCCACACAAAGCCTGTACTGTATGAGGAGTATGGCTCACATTCTTAGACAAAAACTGTCAGTAACTTCATCACAAATGCAGTTGTTGAAATCAAACAGATTACAACTAGGGTCAATTTCACAAACCTGTCCAGCAAAATGATAAAACATTAATGACAAGAATTTGTCAGCTGTATCAGACAGGAGGAATTACTGGAGATCAGTGTCTCTTTGTTCACTTCAATTTGGCCACACGGTGATTTGAGAAAGCAGGGCTGTGCTGCTATGCCGGTGCTTGTAAAGTTTCAACTGGCAGATGAATTCCTTTAGTCTGGCTTTCTCCCGTCTCGCTCCCTCTCGCTCGCTCTTCCTCTAGAACAACGGAGAGGTTGTCTGTCCAAGGGTGCACCTGTAAGGTGCAGACCCTCAACAGGCTTACCTCAGTGCCCTCTCCTGCTGTACTCAAAAGGCAATTATTACTCTCAGAAGATAGAGCACTGTCAACTTCAAACAGAGGACATTCTTTAGGCAGATTAGACTAAAATTATGTTTTATTATTTGGGCCCTGAAGAATGAATTGGACTCTATTTGGTCGTCTTTGTGGTGAAATCCAAGACAGTATAAATGGCATAGGTATGTTTGGAGTCAGGGTAATACGCTGGTGTCTTTATGAAAGGGCAGCAGAGAGGATCAGATTAGAAGCTGAACAGCGAGAGTCTTTCAGTGCGGCTGTGCTATCATCTCTGTCTTCTTGTCCGTGCCTGTAGAGAGGTTAAATTAAATGGCTGTAATAAATGTTTTGGTCTTGCTGATGTGGTATGGCTGGCTATCAAACGAAAACACTGTGGAGAAATGGCATGGTGGAAGATCAGAGAGAGGAACAAATGGAGGGTGGGAGAACTATGTCAGCACATTACCAACATTAGAAACGGACTTGTTTTCACTTAAACCTCAATTATAATGGTGGCTCCAGAAACAATTATATTGATGAATGCTTTCTAAGTTACTGTAATTAAATTATTCCATTTAATTAACGAATTATATTGAATTTCTCCCCAGAGGACGGCATTAGCCTCATCTGCTGTTTTACAAACAGGAGTACTCTAATGTTGTGTGCTATGGAAATGATTACTAATGCCTAATGAAATGGTGTCAGATCAGATAAATGCTGTACAGAGTCAACAAGCCAAGCTTGTAACACAGCCAAACTTGAGATGAAATAATAAAGCCAAAGAAGAAATTATTGATTGTATTTTTTTTTTTCAAGGGCAGGCTCTGTAAACCAACTTCAAATAAATTATAATTCAGAGTGCCTTGTCTGGGTTATAAATAGAATATAGAAAGTTGGGGAAAAAAGGTTTTAGGCAGACTCTTTAAAATAAAACACTATTTTGATTTATAATCATGATAATCAGTAATCCTAAAACAACAATAAAACAGTAGAAGCAGACAAAAAAATAAATAAATAAATGAAAAATAAATAGCACTTACTGCTGTTTCCACTCACAACATATAGAAGGTACTTATATATAACTGGAATCCATTAACAGTGTTACTTTGATGGTTCAGCAGTACACAGCTACAGTACGTACATGTACAAATACAGTTCAACTGTAGCTGACCATTGCCCTCTGGTGGGAAAGTCATGTACCTGCTCCATGACAGACTTCATATGGAGCAGAACATTTGTTTCATTTTATAAGTTGCACTGACATATTTAATCATTCATATATAATGAAAAGATAAATATTCATAAAGACACACACTATTTCCAATAGGAGTTTTATACACACAAAATATACTGAAAATACTTGTTTTGCTTTTTAAAAGAAAATTGGATGTAGACAGACCACCACATTACACACACGGTAGCAGCATGTTGCATATATTTATTGTTATAACCCCCTCGGCTTTGGCCATATTAGTCCATGTGAGAGCAGAGAGGAGTTGTGATGCTGTAAGCACATACCACACATTCTCTCTCCTCCGCTATGCAGTTGTTGGGCATATTGTGAGGTTTTAATATGGGGGATATGGAGAAGGGCTCGGCTCACATTCGCTGTACAGGAAGAGCCATGGCCAAGAATGACAGTTGCTCCTCTTGGAGCTGAGACATCCATGGATTTAAATTGCACTTTGAAAGGTCAGCACATGACAGGCAATCAGTCAGATCCTAATTGGATGATCAGCAAGCACTTGAATACATTTTTAATTCATCTTAGGAAATATTCATATTAGAATATTTTTATGGAGATTATGTTGTAGTTTAAAGAGTCTTACTAATAGAAGCATCACACAGTGAAGATGAAATAAGCAGGGACAAACTCAAATTAGAATGATTTTCTATTTGTTATAGTGTTCTAAAGTGAACATAATATGAGCAACCACAGTTGAAAAATATATAAATAAATTGTTTGGCTGGGGTGCTGCCAAAGATAGATAACCCTGGGTCAGACAGTTTGATACTTCAGGGTTCAGAGCAGCAACATCCCAGTTGTCCTTATGAACCCTGACAACTATCACCAAGTACACATGATTTTCTGTGGAGAAATTTCTGATTTATTGCGTCAATAGTTTTTAACCACATTTTTTTTTTTTTTTTTAATCTTTTGACCCTATTTAACCTCAGCAACGTTCACACTTAAAACATGTTCTGTCAAGCTGGTGACGGAGATATAAAGAAGAGGACAAAAAGTGCCTGAAGAAAAACATGGATGGGAGTGGCAATGAATGTCACATTTAAAAATCTTTACACACTGGGATTTGTTTTATGAAATGCCGCTGTGCTTTGTCCACGTTCGTGCCAATGTTGTCACATACCTGTACATCCAGTTCCAGCATGTTGCACTGGCACTAAGTAACACTCATACACCTGTGTGAGGCAGAAAGAAAACCCTGACAAGTCAATTTTGTTCTGTTAAGCTGATGTATAAAGCTGCTGCACTGTGATCTCAAGAGGGCTGAAGGTTGGATTACTGATTCTTTTTCATTGCTAAGCCAAATATCTAGAGTATATCCAAGGATATAAAGAACAAAAAAGAAGATAAAAACATCATATGTCAGAGTTCCCACAAGGTCATGCCATGAAGCAGTGTATAATAAATGAATGCAACATTTGGAGTGTGGTTAGAGAGTCCTTCATCACAGGACAAAGCACAAACAACTGCAGGCAAGTTTAATATGATCATCACTGCTTAATTAATAGCAAATATGACACATAATTTGTTGGAGTGAAATGCTGGACTATTTTGATAGAAGCATCCACTGCTGATATATGTGCACAAGGCTTCAACGCTGGCTCTGGAATGTTGGCATCAAGTATGCAGTCCTGACAGACAGCTGCACTGCAGTGGCGTTTTTAACATGCCAGACCAGGACCCTAGCACGCTGGAAGCTCTAAAGAAAGTCAAAGATACAACCAGTATAAGAATGAAACTAACACAGAGGGAAAGTGCACTAACTTGATTCACTCTGGTGTCAGGTGAAACATGGATGAGTCATCAGCAGCTGGATTTCTTTTTTTTTTTTCACAGGAAATTGGAAATTAAATATCACCTTTTGTAGTGATCTTCAATAAAAATAAATGTTTTATAGCTGGTAGAAACATGGCTATGAATTACAGTTAATAATCTGACTGAAATTGAAAGTTTATGACGCACCTGATTTGTGCAACTGTTCAGAAATGGTGAAAAATAATTTTAGAAGTTTTTTGTTTGTTTGTTTTTTTTTTATCCTTTACTTTTCTGTTCTTACCACCCCCGACCATTTAACATGTCACAACAACTCTATACTTATTAGACTAGGTGTATCCCGACCGGTTGGTTATCCTGTTTATTTTGTACATGTCGAGCCCCGCCCTGCAGACGCGCTGATATCACGCAGTTGCGTAATTTGACAAGCCAGCGCAAACTAGGGAGAATGAGCGTTTGACAGCTGCCGCTTTCCACGAACAGATTGTTTAATTTCAACAATAGACTACTTATGCTATTTATTTGTAAAAGGTGTAGTATAACTGCGCTGTATTCCTGCTTTTATGGCCGCCGCCGTGAGGAATAATGTGTGGGTTGCTCCGGGGCAGGACGCGCAGTTTCTCCATAAAACCGCACCACTGACAAGCGACTGTCTGAGAGGTGAAGATCATGGACAAGTGCTCTGTAACACGAGGGATGCCATTCCGGGAACTTCCTCCTTTCATGAATATAATTTGGTAGGACACTGTGTTTTCTATATGTATTTTCTATATCTGCCTCAGAGCATTACACGTTCTGTGCGTTTTGTTTTGGGTTTTTTTTGTTTTTTTGTTATGAATGTTGCTGATTAATATAAAATCAGCGTGTTTGATTAAGCGTGTTCTGCACTATTGAAGGTCGATTAATAATATTCATGGACCAACTGAAATTCAGGGCATGTCTCCTGTTGTTGATGCTGACATTTCGGTTCAATCACAACCGAGGCATGGCCGAGATGTGAAACGTTGCACCCGTGAAACTTGTGAGGAAGATGCATTGCGCTGCAGAGCAACTGGATGTTCTAATTTCAGCCGTGAATTTCCAAAAAGCTCTGGCTGGTTTCAGGAGGGTATTAACGTGCTTGTAAAGAGAGGAGGCGGTGTGGTGTTGTTTCTTATGTGGCACAGTGCACAGGCCCTGAATGCATCCCTACGTTTATCCACGGGAGTTTATTTTATTATTTTGTCAATACAGAGCAGGTCCTGTCATGATTAAGAATACAGCAGCTGGAGCATTTTATTTTATTTATTAGAATAGCAGAGTTCTGTCATGAGTGGACACAATTTTTCTGATGCATTCTTTTTAATCAGGCATAACTTTTGACACCAAAACCCACCTGATAATTTATCATCTTCTGCATTTCAGGGTAAATCCGAAATGGACAGCTACATGTCTCAGCACTCCCAGGAAGCACTGAATTCCAAAATGTTGTGCAGAGACGGTGCTCTGACATTAGAACCTGCTTTCACTGAGGACTTCACCTCTCCATACAGTGTCAACATGAGCCTTCTCTTTCCTGATGTCACATACCTGCATCACGGCCTCTGTCGAACTGTGAGACAGATTAAAACAGAACCTTCCCACTCTCTGATGCATCCTACCTGTCAGGGAAATGGACTACCGCCCACTCTCCCAGAATACCCAGGTGTTTTCAGTGCAGCAGATACAGCCGGTGGCAACTTTTTCATCAAACAGGAAGTTCCAGATTTCCAGGATGTCCCCCTGTTTCAGCTTTTGAACTCTGATCTGGAGCAGCTTGTTCATGGATCACAGCTGAACTCCATCCCAATGGCTCCTCTTAGTCTTCCAATTGGTAATGTCAATGTAAGCCCCGTGCAAAATTCTGATAAACCCACCAGCAGTCCACGACCCGAGTGCTTTACATTTAACCAACACACAGGTCGTCAGCAGAGACCCACCTATTTGCCACCTTCGCCACCAAACTCCGAGCCTCCGAGTCCAGCCAGAGGGAAGGAACTGCTCCACAATCTGTCCCCACCTCCCTCCTACGAAGCCAGCATCGCCTCCAAGTTGAATTTTCAGCCGACCAATCTAGAAACAGGAAAGACGTCGAATGTCACGTCGATCCAAAACCCAGGCCAGAATCCTAATGTTGCATTAGCTCAAAGCCCTGTTCCTGGACCAGTGCAGCGCTCAAACCTGACACCAGTTCAGACAACCCTGGGTGTTGGCCCACTGTCCCCAGTATTGGCCCAGTCAGCTCCAGTTAAGTATAACCGGCGGAATAATCCTGATCTGGAAAGGCGGCGGATTCACCACTGTGATGTACCAGGTGAGTCCATCTGGAACAACAACAGTGAACATAATGTGACATTTACAACAAAAGTCAATGTTTCTATATAGACAATGAGTAGGCCTTATATTATTACAATTCACAGATATATTTCAATTCTTTTTTCTATAGGATGCAAGAAAGTTTACACCAAGTCTTCTCATTTAAAAGCTCATCTACGGACCCACACAGGTAAAAGCTTTAACAAACCTAAATAATTTTTTTTGAGTTGTTCCTTGTAGTGTTTTTTTTGGGTGAAAATGTGATGTTGGCAAGCAGAAGAATGAGTTTGGCACGCACATACATTGTGTTTGCTGACAGACCTGGCTCACATCTCACTGATGTCAACTCACATAAACCCTGCAGCTTTCATTAAAAGGGTGGAAAGACAGACGGGACACGCTGATTTATGGCTCACAGTTGAGGCGCACGCGTGAAAAACTATCACCGTCGTCAAAACTCATTTGAGATCTGAGGAAAATAAAAATGTGCCTTTTTTTTTGTCTGTTGAAGGAGAGAAGCCATACCAGTGCTCGTGGGAGGGATGTGAATGGCGCTTCGCTCGCTCTGATGAGCTGACTCGCCATTTCAGGAAACACACGGGAGCAAAGCCTTTCCAGTGTGCAGTGTGTAGCCGCTGTTTCTCCCGCTCTGACCACCTCGCCCTTCACATGAAGAGACACCCGACCTAGAACCACCCTCCTGCAACTTAAGTCCATCTTTATTTTTTCAATAAAAAGGGACAAGTAACTGACACATATCATCAAACAAACCAATCAAATCAATTATTCCTCTCAGTCCCTAGCGGAGATAGGCTTTGCAGCACTGACCTATAATAACTGTTTCTTTTATTGTAAGAAGATAATACTACTGTTGCCTTATTTTATTTCTACATATATGCCCAAACACAAAAGTCAGTCATGAAAAAAATGTTAATATTTGTAATAAACGCTTCGGTTTTAATTCGATTTTGTTTCGCAGCTCAGTACCAACTTGACAGGAAATCAATATTTTATCACTGTACAGATAATGTGTCTTATGGCCATTTATGTAACTTATGCCAATCTGTAAGTGCAGAAGTACTGAAGATAAACTGTTGAACAGGAGGGACAATGAATTCAGATTTCCACCAGTAGATCAAATGATCTGTGTAATAATATAAAGATAGATAATTAATAAGGTGAAATTTGCATTTAAGTTGTAGATTTCCTAAAACACACACTCACTCATACACTCACACCTGAAAGAATATATGCATTTTTGGATCAGCAGGTGGTCAGTACTGTATTTACAGTATTTACAGACTTAAACACTGCCACAGTTAGGAGGTGAACTTAGCCAGGTCAGACAAAGATCTATATTTATTCATGGCTCTTAAAGGAGCAAAATCTGATGAATATAATATAAATTCTATTTATTTCAATTGCATGATGGACATTTTTTTCATCTTTTATATTGAATTTGCCTTTAGGGAAAGTGTAAATGTCTTCCATTAATGTTCAGAAGCAAATCCAAAAGGCGTCACTACTTATATTTTTCTCTAAAGCTGAAGAAATTTTACCGTTTATAAGAATAACGCATAACATGATTTAATTGGTACAAAGGTGAATAATGGGTTTTCATTGTATTATTTCAGCATTACAGCCGTCACTATTATTACTGTTTACGAGAGAGAGAGGGGTATTTTACTTTTCTCGGAAGTTGTCGTAATATAATGGATGAGATAACAGCTCAAACATCCTGACATTATTTGGGCTTCAAATTATGCACGTCCATATTAAGTATCAGGTTTTTCACATAGCAGGACGGCAGTATCGTATGAGCGAGGTTGGATCTACATAAGTGGCTTCACATCGGCGTCTGTAGTTTCTTTTTTAGACCCACCTGCCAGTCCCAACATCTGTGTGTCAGTGTATTCAAACACCCTCTGAAAGTGCCTTCCACTGCATTTTTTTGACGAAAAATAAAGCTGCACCCTTGGGACAATGTTTCTTTATCAGGTACTCTACTCTGCTGAAGTGATTCTGTGTGTGTTAGCCCCCTCTCCTTATTTTCACATCACAGGATTTTTTTTTTTTTTTTTTTTTTTTCTTATTTATGACCAAGTTTCTTTGTAAATTTGAGCCAGGTTGAACAAATTGATTTTTGAAGTTAATTTCTTAAGATGTACAGTATATATTTTGTATCTGCAGTTTAAGAATGCAGTCTTTAGAATGTTTTTGGGTGTATAATGAATTTTTACTTTTTTTAATTGCAGAGACTTGTGTATTTTTTATTTTTTGGCTGAGTCTGAGAAGGATCAAATTATCCAGAGTTATTTTATTCTACACTGTCATCACTTTCTCCAGCCAAGGTAGTGGCTCAGAGGAGTTTGTGCCAGTACAATATTGCAATAATTTCAGCAATGTATATAAACACACTGTTGTTTTTTCTTTTTTTTTACATTATTGGCACAGGTAAAGTATTGCAAAGGAGAGGTATTTTGTTTCATAGCTTCATAATTGTGTAGCTTAAATTGATGAAATGTGCAGTAAAGCCATGCAACCTTCACAATGCCAATAAAAGACTTTGTGTTGAATGTGTCTGTTTATATTTTTTTGGTCATTTCTCTAAAAAGTGCATATGCATTTCATATTAAATATCCTCTCTTACAATAGATCTGTATGCCAAAATTGCATGAGTTTCATTTACATTGTTGCCCATAAAGTTGGAATAAAATATTATTTACCTCTTCTCGAGAAATGATTGTGACAATGTGATTAATTCTTGATGGATAAAGTGTAACTGGGACTCAGTATGTAATCATTGGACCTGGTTAAGGGTGATTACTGATGGGATTAAACGATGTGATGATTACATAGGAATAGAAAGAGGAACGTGTCTGAAAACAAGACGTTTCTATATTTGTGAGCAACATTGTGTAGGCCGTTGCTATGATAATGCAGCAGAAAAAAATGACGTAAAAAGCAACATTAAATGGTGATTTTTTTTTTTACAAATTTAGATTAAAGCTGTCAAAAATATTTATCATATACACTGTATATATATCATCCTTGCTGTTGCAGGTGATGTGGTTTATTTGTAATCCCTTGTATGAGTCATAGGTGAGAGGCTGACAAAGGTACACAGAGAAACTACACAAACCACACAAGTTGTCTGAACTTGTCCTGAGTACAGGGAAGCACCCTCTGGGGATTGTTAAAATATCACTCCGATTTGCTTTTAGTTTCTTTTTTTTACAGGACTTTGCTTATACAGGACAAGCATACACAGTACACACAATAGGCTCATGTGAGTGATAAATCATGCATGTGATACACTGCACACCAAAATGCCCGGTGGAGTGGGAATTGAAACCTTGTTATTGCAATCATGTGAATCCTTTGCTGGCTGACAGTAACATTCATCCAGATTGTGTTATAATAAAGTACTCTCCAGGATGTGCTGGGTATTGTCTTATAAGTGCAACTTCTGCTCAGAGAGTGCATGCAATGCATGCTCTAAAGACAATATGAAATCAAGCCGGTATTGACCAAAAGAATGCAATAATTTTTTACTTACTGATGATGTTTTAGCATGCCGATTGACATAGTATATATACTATAGAAAGATTTATGATTCTTTTGAGTCTAGCTTTTACTTCTTCTGTAGTGATCAAATGTACCATGTCCAAGCTACTGCTGTATATCTGTTATCCCCAATACCAAGATTGGGTATCTGAATGCCAGAGAATGTGAGTGCAGCGCTCATATGTCTAAGTGACATAGAAATACCACATACCATCTTAGTCATAGATAGCAACAGCTCCATAACAGCGTGTTACATACAAAATGCAACTTTATTAACCTTCATGCCTCCATTCATATTAATATACATGTATATTTTTGAACTTATTTTAATTTCACAGCTCCATCCATATGAAAATACAGAGAAAAAAGGCAAAAACACTGACTGGATACTTAAACAACTCTTGGAGAAAAGAAAAGCGTAACAGAAAAGGACACCTGTTCTTAAAATTTTGAAAAATATCAGGACTAAAAATTTCTTTTACAGATGTGAAACTCCATGAGCAGAATCTCCCTTTTGAAGCAATGCTGAGCAATATCACAATTTTTTTTTAACGGTAAGAATGAAAAGATCTGAATATATTTACACTACACTCACTTTACATAAATACAGGAACAACGATTACTGTACGCAATATCAGCAAACTTGAAACATAGGCATTGGCTTCACTACTTAAATCTTCAAAACCAGGAAAGGAAATCAAAAGCAGATGTTACACAGAAAGTAAAATAGATATTGAACTGAGAAGCTTAACATCAGTACTCATTAACAAAGGCGTCAGTCTACAGCTGGAATCCTGATCACAGTGTTTTCCTGTGAGTAAGATTCCTCATTATATTCCACGGAACCGCAATGTTGAATTAATATGATGAAGCTGAAACATCAAGAGGCCTTTGTAACTCAGTTTTGTTCCCCTTAGAGGAAGTGACTTATTGCAAGCAAAGTAATAATGCATGCTATAAACAGCGTGTGAAAATGTTATGGGAGAATGCTGCATTTGACACAATGGCATAAGGCTCAGTGCGAAAACAAAGTTAAACATTAGAGGTCCGACTTGCATAATGTTGTCTGTGCTTTTTCCAAAATTCAGGTTTCTCATTTGAATTTTATTAATTTGAGCACACGTGTTGAAATTGAAACTCTGCACAGAGCAGATTATATTACAAGTTTGTGATATGAGGCACTATTTCATTATTATTGCATAACTTTGACCCTGGTTACCGTTACAAAATTATGCTTTAAAATGAGGAAAGAGATGCTGAAGGGAAATACAATACACCCTGTCCTGTGGAGACACCATCTTCAAGTCTAATTGAGCTTTTAAAAAAAAAAATGTTGGTTTAAGGCATGCAAAGTCATATACTGAATACGCAAGTACATGTGTTGTTGATATGTGCTTGATCAATATAATTTCTTGTCCAGGTAAAGCAAAATAGCAACACAGGGAATCGAGTACCTTAATATAATCAATGTACTGTATATAAATAATTTGTTAATTATAGCAAACACTGATTCAGCCTTGGGAAAAAAAATTGATTTGATCATTATCTTACCTAACCATAAACTAAGAAGAGCAAACTGTATGACATCGCATATGATAATTTACATATGATGAATACCATTAGCCCCGTTTTACTGTATATCAAATTAGATAAATTACAGTCTCTGAAAAAGACTTTACATGTATAAATGTATTTCCTGCATCTACTAATCAAAAGCCCTATTTTTCCAATGTATATACAGGCTGTAGAACTTTGTAATAACTTTTATCTTCACTATCACATATATTACAACATTTAAAAAGATCCTTTTTACAGAAAAAAAGTTATATGCAATAACGAAGTGCCCCTCAATCATAAAATGTTCTTATATCAATGATAAAATATGATGATGATTATTTGTTTATAAATTGACATCTGAAATAAAATTATTTGAAAATCATACTAATAAACAAACAAGGTGCAGAAATGCATTTGCAAAAAAAAAAAAAAAAAGATAATACAACCGGGCATAATGACATGTGCACAAACAATATACATCAGCAATGATAACGTGTTGTTATCATTCTCCATTACACCAAAACGGGTGACACATAATGGTGCATGTGTGGAAATGACTTCCTGGATTTGGCTACTTACTGAGAGTGAGGAGGCTGTATACGAGTGTGCATGTGTGTGCATGTTTGTGCATGTGCATGTGTGTATTATGTGTACAAGAGTATGGTTTTCAAGGTGCTATTATCAAAAAGGTTACCATTTCCTTTTACTGGCTTCAGTCCAAGAAATGCATTTAGCAAGTGCTATCAAATGATATGGGTTGCCCTGATGCTCTAGGGTTTATGTCTGCAGCTCTCACACAGGAAGAGAAAATAATTCAATATATAAATGTCTTTTAATATAACTATAAAATGTTTAAAATAAAGTTCCTGGGTAATGCTAAGTGATGTTCTTTTAGAGATATTCCTGTTTGCCAATAACTGCATCTTCTAAAATGTAACCTTACTGCATATACAGGACCATTGCTTACACAGGTATATACATATACTGTATAGTACTTGTACACCTTTGTATGTATGTGTGCACATGTGTGTATCCTCAATTTTTTAGCATTTGTAGAACCAAATCTCAGGTAAATTAGATAAGAATCATAACATATATCTGGTCTGAGGTGAGAATGTTTCAAGTGACTTTGTGTATTTGAGATACAAAAAAAAAAAAAGAAAAAAAAAGAGGATAAGGAGCAAATCACAAACTGCTTGCAGGTTCAAAACAAGACACACATCAAACTAGAGCTTTGTGCTGGAGCTACAAATCAGCCAGTAACAGAAGGGGTTGTGTTACAGAGCAAGGAGATGGCCCAACAAGAAACTTCTCCGCAAAGGGCGAACCCTTTAGATATTGACATCAGCAAATCGAACAAAGAGGAGGTTGGCGTTCCCTCTTATCAGTTTGTTCAAAATGTATTGCTCTTCTACAGTACATTGTACATTTAGATACCACACTGTCCCTGCAACACGGCAGCCGGTGTCAACGTCAGCTTCTAGTCAAGTGCCGCTGTGCAAAACTACAATGCAGTAACCTTTCTAAACCAGCTGAGAAAACAGAGCTGAATATTAAAACAGACAGAATGAAAGCATGAGTCTGTAAGGTGCCTCTTTTTTTTCACATACTGGAAATCTCCTCTGATTGTTTTAAAGTTCACTGTACATGAGGGGTTGTATTTTTCTGTGTCAAACATAAGCAAAGCAGGCAATTAAAAAAAAAAAGCAAGAGTCAAAAACAAAACATCATATTGAAAGTATATTAATCCTTTAAGATTGCACTTTACTGATTGCTAATCACAGCACAAAATCCACCAAAGAATTTTTTTTTTAACAAAATGCTTTCAAGAGGCTCAACATAAAAGATAGCACTGATGAGATTTGGGGTAATCCAGCCCTGTAATAGGGTAATCAATGGTGAGTTCCTTTGCTGGTGTGATGATATGCATGCCCAGTTTCCACTGTTTGAAAAAAAAAAACAATGAACAGCTGAAACAGTAGATGTGTTGATGAGGTGGATCCATCCTGGTTGTGGTTACTTGAATCAATCCCATTAATGTTTGCTGGCTATGGGATAGGTGGAAGTCCAGCCCTCTTTCAGCTTCAACATAGGATGCCTCGGATATAACAGCAGGCTCCGGCAGGCAAAGGAAACCATACGTGGTGAAACAGTTCCCTCTGCTGGTAACAAATTACAAACAGGGAGGCACGGTGCAACAATACTGCCTGTAGCTCCAACTAAGCCCAAGTCCTTTCCTGTGGTCCATTCCAGGTCCTCTCTCTGCTTCAACAGAGCTCACACAGGAAATCCATTCCACAAAATGGGGTCTTTCACATTATGAATGCTGGAAAAGCAGCGATTTGAACAATAATGAAAAGAAAAGATACCAAAAGAGACAGTTGCGATTGCATTATTTTTTTTCTTTTGTCCAAATAAAGAGTGCGAATTAATCTTAAAAATCTAAGAGAAATATTTACGAACAGTGCTGTAAAAGACAGTTCCCTATTATACTCCGAACAATGACAATAAAAGATCCTGCCGTCTATTCCTTCCAACCCACTGAGGATCCAGAAGTGACCCTGTTTTGTGCTCCACAAGCTCTGTGCACCTCTTCATCTTCTCTCCTTACAACGGATGAGAGTGTGTATGTGTGAGAATGTGTGTGCATGTCCAGGCCAGCTGAATAACATTCACAGGGAGATCCCGCTCCCCCGGCTGCCTGTGTAGGTGTGTCTGTTCCACTGATCTTTCTTTCCTTATCCCTCCGTGTGATTCACACCAGCATATGTCTCCGTCGGTGCAGGGCCAAGTGGTCAGATCTGGAGAAGCTGCGGTCACAGTCTGCACACTTGAAGGGTTTGACCCCCGTGTGTTTTCTGTAATGCCTCGTCAGCTCATCAGAACGGGCGAACTTCCACGTGCAGCCGTCCCAGGTGCATTTGTATGGCTTTTCCCCTGGAGAGGAAGACAGCGCAAGGTCAATAGATGGTAGATCACATTGTCAGTGCTGTCACTGGCTCATTTACATATTCACAATAACACAGCCAGTGGCCATACGTCGGCCTCGATACAAATGATAATAAGATGTCCAGGTAATAACAGGCTGTGCCCTAAAAAACCCAGCACCTTTAAGGTAAATCTAATGTCTATAATACATCATAATGCCTTAAAAGAATAATTATAAGGAGTTATAAAAGATGTAAATACTTTAAAACAAAAACATTATGCATAATTTGCATTTTATAGTGTGTTTTGCAGATTCAAGGCTTCCAGTAATTTCCACTCACTTTCCTTTAGGGGTGTATACCATTTTATCGGTAAATTGAATAATATAAGACTTAAAAGTTAATTTGATTTTGCCATCCATCATAATAAATGAGTCTGAATTAGTGAATAATTGTGTAATTGTGTCATTGGATTGCATTTCCTGTGGAATCGTTTTTGCATTGCTTATACAATGCCACAATAAATGTCACAGCATTTATTTCTGTTCTTGCTCATGCCATCAGGGAAGAAAAGAAAAACCATTAGGCTATTACATTATGTCTTCTCCATCACGTACCAGTGGGTGATGTTCAATTAGAGATTCTCAACAGGGTTAATGTCTGGACTCTGTGGTGGCCAATCCATGTATAAAAATGATGTCTGATGCTCTGTGAACCACTCTTTGATCATTTGAGTCTCATGAACGCTGGTATTGTCATCTTTTAATATGTCTGTGTTATCGAGGAAGACAAAATCCACTGATCTTCAGACCTGCTCATCCAGTATATTTAGGTTCAGCTGATTTCATTTTTGGACATGTAACATTACTGAACTTAGACCTGATCAACTGAAACATTCTCACATCATAATATTGACCCCACAGGCTTGTACTGTAGACACTAGGCATGATGGGTAATCACTTTGGCCTCTTCTGTTCTCACCCTGATGCGCCATTATTCTGGAACAGGGTCAATCTGGACTCATCAGACCACAATAATTATTACAGTAATTATCCACTGGAGGAATCTGAACTATTTATTTCCATCCAGGTGGTGAATTCTTTTGGCCGAGCTGTGTGAGTCTGTATTACACTACTGCTATTAATATTATTTCCTAATAAATATGTTACACACCCCAAAAGATTTCTGAGAATCTGACATAAATGGCTTTTTTTTTTTTATTATGTGACATGTCATTACGACTGAATTCTTTTTGCCCGTGAGTTTAAGATAGAGTTGGGACAGAGAGCAATACACTAGTATTCCTGCTTGTAATTTCTTTGTGTCATTTTTATATACTGAGCTTTTAAACTGAGATAACATTGAGCTAATAATCAGCAACTTCTCAATTTGACTTGAGTTCCTCTTTTCTGTTTTTGTTCTATTACGGTTTTGAGTTGGGCTGTGGTCAACAAGTGATATTATAGGTCTATATGAGTCAGCAAACATCCTGAACTCAAACATAAAGCATCAAAAAAGCCTTAACACAACATTACTCATTCATAGGATCTGTTAAGAGCGACCACGAATAATGATTTAATACTGATACTGCTAATATGTTCTTATAAAACATTACAAAGCTTATCAGATGTGTTCAGCAAGTTTTTTTGTAGCATAGTGTGTGCAGTAGCTAATAATGACTTAAAACTAAATTAAATAAGAATATTATTAAGAACAGGTGACGACCATGATTTAGTCTAAAACTAGCTTTAAACTGTAAAATAAATAAATAAATAAATAAATAAATAAATAATAATAATAATAATAATAATAATAATAAGAGAATTAAAAGATTCAAACAATCTGAATTTCTTTTAGTGTATAAAAGACATGGATACAAATTAGACTGACCCTCAATAATCCCACACATGACACCACATCAAGATCTGTCATTGATCTAAAGCTGACAGAATCACATGGACTCAGGTTTACTGTGACAAACCTGTGTAAAGCAAGGTTTGACAAAATGGAAGGTCACTTTACTGAGCCAAAAAGAAGCCTCAAGTGTGTCTAGAGCAATCATTGATTTCTCTGTGCTCTGAAGTATCACTTATGGACCAGTGTCCCAACTATGTGCTCCAGACCAAAGACCAATGCGAGTATCTAGACACACAACAAGTCCAGAAGCCAGGGTCTGTCATGGTCTGGGGTTGTGTCAGTGTGTTTAGCAAAGCTCATTTCCACTTCAGTAATACATTGATATTTTGGAGCAATGCATGCCACCTTCATGACAACTTTTTTTTTCCAGGGATGACCATGCATATAAGATTATGCAAAATAATGCATATTCTGCACACATTACCAAGGCATGGCTAAGTAGGGAAAGGGTGCATGTGCTGGACTGGCCTAATGCAGTCCCTGGGTTGAGGGATAATGTGTGGTAAATATTCCATACTATAGCATACCGTAAGGAAGAGTGGGACAAAAAAGTTTCTTACCTTGCTGTTTTCTGTCTCTAAATGTCCTTTAACTACTTTATATCCCCAAGTTTTTTTTAGGAAAGTGATACAAGTCGAAACAAGTGTTTATACCAAAAAAGCAATTAATTTTATGAGGTGAAAAGTCAAATGATGTTTAATTACTGTTTTCTGCTTTAATTTACCATACCACCCCAACTTTTGTCTGATTTAAGATAGTAAAGATATTTATAACTACAGACTTTTGAGAAAATATATCAAATATTAGGCTGTCTTTGAGTGTCATGATTTTAGCAGAGCTTATAAATGAGTCCATGGTGATCTTTTTTTTTTCCAACATGTGATACGGGACAACATGTCTGCATGCCACAAATAAAAATAATACCTAATTTAGCAGCTTGGACCTGATCAGAGTTTTTTTTTTTTTTATTTGTGTGTCTGGTCACAACAGAAACTTTGTGCATATAATAGACTTTATTTGAATGTACATAATATTATGAGAACATAAATGTAATCCTTGTTGGATAAGTGTAGAAAGATACATTTACAGTGTATAAGTACAAATACTTAATGTCACTAACCTGTATGTGTCCTCCGGTGGGCTTTTAAATGGGAGCTTTTAGTGTACACCTTATTGCAGCCCTCAAAGTCACATCTGTGGATTCTTCTTTTTTTAGAATCTGGTGACTCCGACCTCCGGGGGCGACGTATGCTGTCAATACTGAATGGGGACATGGAACTGCAACGAGATAAAAACGCAACAGAGAAAACCTTTTACAGACTGTGACAATGACTGAATGATACAGTGTTCAGTGACCCCCTCAAATGGCAGGACTGTGTTTTGCCAGCAGGTGGCAGTGCAACACAGTTCCACAGCGACGGAGGAAGAGCATGAGGTAAGAAAGCTGGTATTCATACTGCTCTCACATTTTCATTAATCAAAGGTGGAGATTGTTTTATTTCTCAATGTCGATCAATTACATTAATGACTGCTTAGTTATTTGTTGCATCAGTGCATTTTGGCTTGACATTTCCTCCTCAATAAATAGTCGATATAACTGTAAATTATGTAATTTGTCAGCTTAGAGTAAAGCCCTGTAGCAAAGAATGCATGTACTGAGTACTGCATTCTTGACAGACATGTCAGTACTCAGGGATTATCAGACTTGAGAACTGCATAATTTCTTTGAATAGATTTGCTCTAAACAAACACTCAAGAAAAGCAATACAGGAAGTAATAAAATGAGGGTAGGGGTGTAAAAAAAAAAAAAAAAAAAAAGGTCAAATGCCTCAACAGTGACAGTTGACACTAAAGTGGTGAGTACATTTCATAGACAAACAAATGGACACTACACATAGAGCAAACTGGCAAGAAAGAAGCTGCCATAAAAAAAGATAAAACAAGAGCATCTCTGTTTGCTCAAAGGGAGGAGTAATATCTGTGGAATATATTTAACAGAGCTCTGTCAGGAGTGGTGGAACACACATACTTTTCTTTCACGTACGAATCTCCACTGTGGATACTGCAAAACAGGTACGAAGGTGAAGGAGGAGAAGGGAAAGGGGGGTAGAATGAGAAAGAACTGGCTAGAGCAACGTTAGAGGGAATTCAACGAGGATCTGGGGCTGCCAGACAAGCCTTCCACTCAACTGTCTCCACCATGCACAACCCACTTCCTGTCTCTCTGCCTCTCACCAAAGCATGATTTGTCAAATACAGGCTTGGATAAACACATACTATCTAAACAAAAACACTAACAGCAAAAAAAAAACCCAAAACATGCACACACACATACATACAGATCACCTGTTGCTCTTGGATTTTTGCCAAACTGAAGCTGTACAGGAAATGAGCACATGGGTCAGATATGAAGTGAACTCCAACTCCCCTCTCATTTCTCTCTCTCTCTCTCTCTCTCCTTCTCTCTCTTGCTCTGCAGTGTGTCTCTGAGTTCTGAAAATATCCCACTGCATTGTAATGCAAAACAGACTATTTAAACAAAAAGGTGTCTTCATGATGCTAAGTGGAAACTGTGCGTTATATTAGAAGCAAGTGAAGGGACTATGAGGCTGTTAACTAGTCCGACTGACATCCAGGATCTGTTGAGGCCTGTGTGTCGAGGGGAGTGAAGAGGAGACTCAGGATTTACAGTGGAAACACTGTGAGTTCAGACATCTATCTAGATGAAGCGGATGTTTACATTCTGACTTCATCCATAAAGCCACTCGATGATATAATTTAGGAAGGTCTGAGTACAACAGCCTCCAAGACAAAGAATGAACAACAACTCATAAAATGCAGTATAAAGGTTCTTACACTGATGGGGATAATTCCATCAACACATTTTTTTTTCTTTCCCCAGATGAGCATAAGAAGTTATGCAATGTACTTCTATTGACGGAAGTGACAATAGAACACATTCTAACCACCTTAAAAAACTGAAGTTAGTTGTCAAAGTAACCTGGTGCTTCTGAAAAGAATACAAATGGACATAATGGCTTCAGGAAAGCACTGCCTGACAAAAACACAAAGTAGTGAAAATGTCCTAAATACATTCTACACACAAATGGCACAGATTTGTTTTTAAGGTGGCTAAAATATGTTATACTGCTACCCCCATCCACAGCAAGACATTGTTTAACTCTTTGACTTGTCAAAATTGGAGCCGTGGTGACTGTGATCTGCTGTAGGCAAGTACCTCTTACAACCCCAGTGTAAAAAAAAAATGACTATAAGACTGTTTTAATTTGCATGTGGCACATATTGGTGTATAATCTGTATATGTCACCATTCCTATATGGTGAAATGCATTAAATAAAGACAAGAAGAATGATTAAAATAGAAAATACTGACAGAAATAGAGTATTATAAAGAAATATAGCAGAGAAATATAATAAATAGTATAGTAAGATGCATAGTGACATAATCAGAGCTCTCAATTTATCTATTAACCATCTCAGCTCCCAAACAATGTAAGTAAACTACTAGTCTTGAGTTGCCTTTCGTAGTTTTACAGGCTTGTTTTATGTTGACGCACATGGAAGAGGACAACAGCCCCCAACCATGTTCAGCCTGTGCCATTAAACCGATCAGGTTAGACATAGCTGACAAAATCAGCAACGCCCCACACAGCTTAGACTCAAAGTATAAAAGTTTTCTTGTGTGGAGATATTGTATAAAAAAAAGATTTACAGGTTGCACAATGATCTTTTCTAAAATGAATAAGTTTGCAGATAAAGTTGAAAACATCAAAAATATCTTACGAGTAGATTTTTATCACCGCAAATCCTGCGGTATGTTTCATAGCTGTTGTATAAGAATCAATGCGTCTTTGTTTCTCATGTGAACCCAAAGGCAAACTCATGATGCTTTGAGCCCTGTGTCACAGCAGTGTTTTACAGTAGCAGTGTGAATGTGTGTGTTTGTGTCTCCCAAAACAGCAAAGAGGAATAGGAAGTTGAGCTGAGAAAGATTTCAAACAGAGCTGACCTCTGTTCAAGTTCCTTTGTTTTTTTTTTTTTCTAGCCTCCTTATCCGCTCCTTTCCTCAAGAATGACAGAAAAACTATACGACAGAGTGTGTGTATGTGTGTGTATTTGTGTTACCTGTGTCACAGGGGTTTCCCACCATGCAAAAAACAATACAGTTCGCTTTTTTTTTTCCTTCGGACTTCTCATAGGAAGCCGGATTGTAACAACTAGATTTCAGCACAGCAACAGCACTCCATGGTTTTTATACCAGACCTGATTGTGGATTTATAAAGAAAACAGGATGGGGAGTGTGTGTGAGAGTGTGTGACTGAATGTGTGTGTGCTGGACAAGAGCCCACTGGGCATTCCTGTACCTGTCTGAGAATACTACCCCTCACCTCACCTCCCTCTACTTTCCTCCCTTCCCTCCACCTGCTCTGCTCTGTGGCCCCCAGGTCTTTGGGGACCAGCCAGACTTCAGCAGAGACAACCCTTCCAACACAAACCCCTGCCCCCCAACACACACACACACGCAGACACTAATGCATACACACCTTCTACCCCTCTGCTCTCTTTCTCTGTCTCGCTCTCGTTTTCACTCATGCTCTCCCACAAAAGCCCATGCAGCGGTCCCCAGGGAAACACATGAATATGGAAGAGGCTGCCCAAGAAGCACATGACACACTCTCTCTCTCTCTCTCTCTCTCCCTCTCTCTCTCTCACCCTCTCCCTTCACTCATTTATTTATATATGGATACCTGGAATGGATGCTGCAGGCACTCCCATCCTCCGCCCTTACACCTCTCCTCACTAGTGCTCTCTAGGTGGCTACTTGTGTACATGCAGATACCAAATTACATAAAGCAGCTCCTTCAATGCTCGCAGTGTACACATTTAAATGAAAAGAAAAGAAATACAAGAGCACAACAACACAACAGACTGATATGTTTCAAAGTAGTGCTGCCGGCTTCTGTTCCAGTGCAGATGTCCATGGAGCACATTTGCTGTGTCAATACAGAATGCACAGTCTTCTTCTACGTGGCCAAACCGGCGTGTAACTCAAGAAGACTACAGACTGCTTTGTTTTTCACAGACAAACATGCAAGTCTGTGTTCCTGTTGACAATGGCTGACCTCCTTCTGGAACCAGCTGTTCTGTCCACTGTGCAGAAACACGTGCATGCATACAGTACAAACACACATACACCCAAGGATTAATACCTACAGATGCGCACACATACTTTTTCACACGCAGTCACATACACATTACACAAACAGGAGCACAGTTTCCACATAGCACAGTCTGCACTTTGCACACAGAGAAGTGAGTGTGTGGGCTGGCCCTGGCAGGGCATTGCTAAGCCTGGCTGGTGATTTATCTCCATAGTGAAAGCTTGGGCAGTGAAAGGTTGGGTCCTGCCAACCTCTGTTCTCCTCTGACCACCCGGTGCCCACGTGTGGCACTCAGGGGCACGCCTGTCCCTTTCAATAACCTACACTGAAACCTTAGTCCTCTAGTCTGTGGTTGTGTGTATGTCTGCCCTGAAACATAGTAACCTGGCTTGTATCAGTGCAATAAGCACACTAACATACAATTCTTACCACAATGGGTTTCACTGGGCTACAATAATAACGCATTGAGTTTCATTATTATAGATATTCACAGAGCCAGCAGTGCACAAACAAAAACACAGTGTCTTGTACACAATGTCAAAGCCATAAACTGGACTGTTTCCACAAAAACACAGCCAGTTGGTGCTGAGCTACTATCAGGCACAGCCTTGTTAGTGTTGGTACATTATTAGCAGGATTCTCACAGAGTCCTGGAATACTTTCCTTACAGTTAGTCTAAATAACAGTCCTGTGGGCATTAACTTGAGTCTGGCCAGGCAGCTCGTTATGACTGTTCTGGGTTTATGGGCGACAGAGGAGGAGGCCGCGGCGGAGCCAAATGTCTCTGCATATGATTTCCTACTTCTGATCGGGATACTGTAAGCCGTCATCCACTGGAGAGTGAAGTTCTTTTTTTCTTTTGGTTTTTTTTCATTCAACACAGATGGACTGGCACTACAGGAGTTGTGATGTCTGTAGGCAGAACAGGGCATAAAGTATGTTTGAGCCATATGTATACAGGCTACAGATGCTCACCCACGCAGATACATCCAAATGTGGAAGAGCATTTACAAACCCACACACAAATGCACATTACATTGTCTTGTGCAAGGTTTATATGTAAATGATGCTCTTATCTAGGATGATTTACAAAAAGCAATGTCAGAGTTAAGTATTGCGACCTCTGTACCCCAAACTGTAATGCCTGTGTTTGAGCAATAAGTTTTAAAGGTCCTGTCTGTATTAAATTCATGCCAAGTAATCAAAAATGGCCCTGATATGTCACCAAACATTAAGGAATC
>JAPQRQ010000015.1:17075603-17102456 GCA_037367365.1 Apogon talboti | reverse complement strand
TAGGACTCGTCATATGCCATGGCATCACCTTGTAATAGACGCTCTTGCAGGATCTGGCAACCTAGCTGGCAAGCGCTGGTCCGGGGGGGAGGGGGAGTGGGGAGTGTTTTGAAAGTGATTGCAGTACCAGTTTTGGCCACCATCCTACATAAAAGACCTTTAAGTCTTTAAAAAACTTTATTTGTATTTTTAAATTATAGATTTTTTAATTTTTTAAATAAAAAATAAATAGTAAAAGCATATTTTAAAAGTAATGCTATTATGAATCATATTCATTCTTAGCCTCATAAAGACAAATATGTAATCAAGGTTAAGAACAAAAGTTACAATGTTTCTATGATGAGATTTGCTGTTTTAAAGTCATTAATTATTTTTTTCTATGTAAATTAAAAGGTAAAGGATTTCAACTAAACACTGACAATGCAATTATTTACAATTTGAGTGAATAGCAAAGCACAAAAATTAATGGCGCATGAATGGAGGATGAAGATCAAGGCCTTCCTGTGACAAATCTGAGCTTAATGAGAAGAAAGGTAACTGTATGTATCTTTATTAGGAGGAGCAAATGACATAGTGACATTCATCATTTCTCAGACACGTATAGTGATAATAACACTTACTCTTGTACAGCGCGGGCTATAGACAGCGCAGTAGAGCCGGTCTCGTTAACACTGTCCAAGGTCACATTTGGCAGGTCATCGTCATCACTGTCACTTTTGATCTGCCTTGGCGACAGGCCGTTGGGGTCTGTGTGTGCTGTGAAGACCGGACACAGACACAGAAGTAAGAAACATGATATTGGAACTGGTCCTGGAAACTTATAAGGGATATCACATTATGTGTGTTGGAAACAGTTTCTAGTGGTAATGAGGTAATGCTTTCATATACTGTTATTTCATCCTTCTTGTTTCAAGGATAATGACGACAAATAACCTCAAAATGGTTTTGCTTGTCAGTATGTGAAGTCATTTAAGATACAGGTATACGATATATTTATATATTCAGCATATGTGTGTATCAAGATGTCCTCGGTGCAGACATTTTTAGTCAGGAGCTGTCATTCAAACAGAAATCTCCACTTAAGGACGGAGCAGCCAAGCATGACACTGTACCCAGCAGTCATACTTACAGAGGAGCATGCAAATAAGCAGTCACACATCTGCACACTCACACATATTCTTTATCAGTCTCAAAGCGCAGAGATAAGGAGCAGGGTGGACCATTGTTTTGGGCTGTTTTTGTTCTCTTTCAACAGTTCGGGGGAATACTTCTGTCTTTGACATTGTGCAAAGATTACATGTATGTGTAAGAGTCTGAGTAGTGTGGCTTGTATAAGTATTAAATGCGGCTGATCATGAACCGTAGCATCCCTGGTTCAGTTCCCAATCTGAGGAACCTTTGTTGCGTGTCATTCCCAACTCTCTTTTTTCCTCTCTTTCTTAGTGTGGACTACGAAATAAATGCATAAAATATCTAGAAACAAACCTGTAATGATATAATACAATCATAATTAATATACACACTTTTTTTCTTTATATTTTATATTTCACAAGTGTATATTTTCTGTTTTCTGTCTTTCCTGCACTTTATTTTTGTATTTGCTGTTGTCAACTGAGAAATTTTCTTACCATATCTTATCTTCATAACATTTTGGTTTGTTACATATTATATGCGACTTCTCAAGTGGCATAACATCAATACATGTCAGTAAATGAAAATAAAATTAAATGAATTAAATACATTACGTCAGCTAGAGTTACATCAGATAGATATTGATGGGGGATGAAAACAACAACTACTTAACATCATCATCAAGGATTTTATTATTGTTTTGGATGAGAGCAGCAAAAATTACATAGTGTGTTGCGTTATGATGATTACTTTAAAATTATCAAATTAAACCCATCGAGACATTACAAGTGTTCTGATTATTAGAGAAAAAAGTTTGTCTCTTCAGTTCTCACTGAATCACTGTTTTTGCAAAATAAACAAGATAAAAACACAGTGAAAGTTTGATTGACCCATACACTTTTAACCCTGACCCATAGCCACGTAACTGAGCTATCTTTGTCTCCTAGTCTATAAAACAGTCACATCTTCTTTAGAAGTTCTGACAACTTCTCCCCAGGTGAGATCACTGAATATACTGCCATAACCTGTGGCTATTCTATCCTCTATAAAAAACATTGTAGATAACATAGAAGAAGAATGTCAGGACCTGTCAAACAGCCCTTCTCAATGAAAAGTTTGCAATCTCCCTATAATAGTAGATAATTAAAATCATTTAAAAAAGAAAATGCATTGAGGAATTCTGACAGTCACCCTTGATTCTTGGGAGGCAATCATGAAAAACACTGTATGTATCATGGTGTATTTTCCGCTGAGTCCCTCAGATACTGTATGCTTTTATAAGCTATCAGGACTTCACCTCTGATACCCTCTCAGCCGAGATTGTGGTCATAATGGATCATAATAAGGGTCTAGCAGTATAAGAGCAGACATGGTGTTATTACAGAGGGGGACACAGAAATAATGCTGTAACTCTGTTGGAGCTTTTCCTTTTAAAAGGTTTCTAACTGCTGCCGTAGACGAAGACATGCAGAGTGGTCACCAGTTCGCCTACCCTATGGAAAACCTGTAATTAGTTAGAAATGCATCGTGTGTTGGAAAGGGGTATTTTGAGCGAGGGACACAAAGGAGGAGTGGTGGAGAGGTGGGCAGAGCACCGGATTTCTTTCTTTCTCTCCTGTTGTTTCCAGTCAAGCCCTGTTTCCATGGCAACCTTCTGCCGGAGACAGGGAGACAGCAGTGAAAAGAAGGGTGCCCGCCCTCTCTTAAAGAGGATGGCCAACCTGTGTGTGCGCGTGTGCATGTGGGTGTGCGAATGACTCCGTGTGTGTGAGTGCATTCAAGTGTGTTTGTGTTGAAAGCTTCAGTATGACAGACGTGTGTCGCTGTTGTATTTTTACCAAGTCAAACAAGATATCTGAGCTTGACCCTCACGCCAAACTTCACAGGGGGATGGTGACTTTGCTGACGTCAAGTTATTTTTTTCAGTTACCAACCTATAGATATAGGTCACACAGTTTAAAATAAGTTCAGATCATATTCATATTCAACAGAATAATGATCTCATGGTACTCAGAGATTTAAAGGAATACATTCACATTACATTAGGTCTCATTATATCCACTAAACTGATAAATGTTGTGTTTGTCGGCTTGTTGCTAACTAATTAGAAATGACTGCATCTGCCACACCTAATGTTCAATATTCATTCACTTAATTTGCTTTGGGTTTGGTGGCTTCAGTTCTGGCCAGAGCCGATGATCAACTCTGTATTTGTACGTGCTTGTGTTTATGTAAGTGCCACCCGCCTTCAATATCCATCCACACCCTCTTATGAAAGTCTTGTTTTTCCTGTCCGTCTTTCCTGTGCTCTCTTTGGGAGCAGACATCCAGAGTTTTAAACGCCCATCTCTGAGGACCACCCCACCCAAGTTGGCCAACTGCATGTCTGAGAACATGCTCTAATTACACATGTTTGCTTGTGCGCACATGTACAGTTGTAAGTTAAAGTCCAAGAGAGTCTGTCCATGCGGCAAGGGAGGGACAAGATGCAACCTCTTTTACAACCAACACTTCTCTGTGTACAGCTTTGAGTTGGACAGAGACACCTACTGAAGGCTCTCTCCCCGTGGTTGGCAGTAAAACCACACCCAAAAGGGAAAAGTAACAGCCGTGCCCAAGTCAGCAAAGTCTATTACTTAACGCCAACACAAGATGGTCACGTATGGATAGAGGGATAGGTAACTGATGTGGCCCTGGTTACCGGAACTGGAGGCTGTCAGATGATGCACATCACTTCCGTTTTAGACCCATCTCTTAAATGTTGATTTGTAGTGCTCTTACTCCCTATGTGTTGGTGTTGAAAAGACTTTTATTTTGTAGAGACCTCTCGTGCAAGGGATGTTATGTCATCACACAGTAGATCTATGCTGGATGTTGTGAGCTGCTGTAACATACACTGTTACCCATAAAATTAGAATAATTTTGCTTTCAGACACATTCCTCTATTTATTCCTAATATACACATCAGTGATTACCTTTGACCTGGTACAATGATTACACACTGAGACCCAGTTACACTTTATCTATGAAGAATAAATCACATGGTCAACAGGTATTTTATTCCAACTTTATGGGCAACAGTGTATTTAGAATAAATATGCCCAGCAGAGGCTAAAGACAAAAAAGAGTGAAGCTGACATGCTTAAGACTGTTGCATAATTCCCAAATGCCCGCTAACCCCATTATACTTTAAATGCATACTATGTGAGTTCTGCCATTATAGGCCTCTTAATAGTAGTTTGATGTAATAGTGGCATTGTATCACTGTATCAAGAGTCATTTTTACAAACATATTATCGCTTATTTCCCATTTCACTGATTGAAACTATTGATTATAGATTGCTCTGAATTTGAACATTTAAATAAACATTTAATTTGATAGAGTATATATTTGTATGCATTTCAGCTGAAGAAGTGTTTTATTTTACACCTTTAATAATTGCTCAATCATCTTCCTGGAGAAAATGGTGAAGAAGTTTAGTGCTAATCTAAATTGAACCGTGGAAGTCTTATTAATATGCAACACATGCACAGTGCAGCGGCTCACCTTTGCCCTGGCTTTTGGCCTCATCCAGCAGAGGTAGCATGATGGCGTTGTTGAGGCTGGAGGGTGATCGAACAGCAGTGGTGTACATGAGGGGAAGTGACTGTACCACTACTGGGATGCGGTGAACATGGCTGGCCAGCTTCCCTGCTCCCTGCAGGCTCAGAGGGCTGGATGGAGGCGGCGGCACAGAGTGCAGAATGTGCAAATATGGTTGACCTCTCACCCCAGATCCGGGGGCAACCAGAGGACCTGGTGTGAGCACCGAGGAGGCAGAGGTGATAACTGACGGAGAGGAGGAGGAGGATGACGACGATAAAGATGATGGGGAGAAAGCAGATCTGAGGGGGGAGGTTGATGAGGTGGTGGGGGTTGTGGACGAAGACGAGGGGCGGGGTTTATTGATTGACAGGTCGACGGGCTCGGTCTGCGTGTGGAAGTGCAGGTCGTGTGCGAGCAGGTCTTCTGGAGGTTCAGGTTTTACTCTGCTGAGGAAGAAGGGGACACCGTCCATCGCAGAATAAGGGCGCACTTTGGGTGACTGTGGGAATAAACAAGGCATTCATATTAGATTTCTATGCCAATGTTTGTCATAGAGATGTTTTAACAATACACATAGTACACAACAGGAGTAAAAGAACAAACAGCCTGCATTTGTACTGGTGTTTTTTTTTTTTTTGCTTGTTTGTTTTTTGGAGCTGATACTAAGGTTGACTATTAGTTAAATAGACCATAACTGATATACAATGCCAGGACAAAAAATTTCCCTCCATCTACCTAAGTAAATAGTTCTGATCCCTCTGTATAATTAGAAGATAATTACTGCAGTGATTATCATGTTTTAGCTGCAACAAGTTTAACCATACTTGATGCACCGAGTAGCTTCTCATTTTTGAAACATCCATCAGTTTCAGTGACAGGAACATCAGGATGAGGAAAAAGGCAGATGAAGTGATTACCCATCATGCCTTGAGCCTATAATGGGTATGATCTGATATGATCTGGGGTTGCTTCAGTTGGTCACATCTAGGTTCAGCAACGTTATGTGTCCATAAAATGAGGTCAGCTGACTACCTAAAAATACCAGGTTTTTCCATCAATAAGCATATTCCAAGAGGACAATGCCAGGATTCATGAGGCTGAAATTGTGAAAGAGTGTTTCAGGGAGCATGAGACAGCACTTTCACACATGGATTAGCCACCACAGAGTTCAGACCTGAACCACACTGAGAATCTCTAATTAAGAATCATCCCATTGGAATGCGATAGATAAGACTTAATGCAGCGGTCGGAGTCCCCCACCATCAGTACGAGATCCAGGTGACAAATTAATCCAACTCTTGACAGAAATAAATGTTATGACATTTATTGTGTCATTGAAAGCAGTGCGTGGAATAAACAACACCACTGCAAATGCCGTCATCAGAGTTAAAGGCCGTTCACAAAATATTCAACATAGTGTATGTGTGACTGCGGGCAAAATTAAAAGTGTTGGTGTCAAATATAAAAAGTCCAACACAAAATACTGTTGAAATGCCCTCAAGATCAAATCAAATAACAAAAGTGGAATTCAATAATATTTTAAAACTACATATTGTTAGCTTCCATATGGAACTGGAGATACATAAATAACAAATTCTAGTACAAAGAAATATTATAATTTTTTTTTTCTCATTTCAATCTAGACAGCCAATTGCTCATAGCATATAACTGTACAGATATTGCTGTGATCGGGACACCAGAGTTGTGACTACTGACTGAAACAGGACTAAAGTTGCATATTTAACTGAATTTATTTTGTTTGCATAAGATACTAGTCTGCTTTACTATCAGTATTAGACTCAATAGTGAGTTGATCTCTACTTTTTACTATTCATTTTACTACTAATACTATAAAATGTCTCCTCTACCAATCAGGCGATAAAGTCATCTCTTTAATAATTCAGGTATAATAATTCAGCTTTGGCAGCAGTAATACCACTTGATAGAAATGGAAAGGACCAGTAAATTTCCACATTCATTCATTCTGCTCATTTTGCGAAGTCCCCTTGCTTCGTATGATGTCATACACAGATGAAACGCAGGAGTAACGATAGTGTCTCTCACACTCGCCTCCTTTCACCGCCTCCCTTTGCTCACTCTCTCTTCTCTCTTGGCGTGGGTTGTTCTCTCTATTTTCCTCCTGTTTTCCATCACTCCCACAGAAACGCTGCTCTCTTGGCTCCCCTTGTATCTCTCCTAAATCTCTTTTGTGACGGTGGAAAAACATCATATGGGCTCAATTTCCTGACCGTCTCTCTCTGTCTCTCAGCGATGGGCCTCCTAAGGCCAACGCTGGTGGCTCGCTGTATCCCTCGACACATCTTTCACTTAACACCAAGCAGACTGTAACATAACCGCTCCATCTGTCTGCACAAGTTTCAGGAACCTGTGTACTTGGAAAAGATAATGGAGAACATACAGAGCAGAAAAACAACACTCGCTTTGCTACTTTTTGTTTCACTGGTCCTTCTTTCATAGCGCTACCATGACTAGTCTATCAGAATGTCAAATAAACCATGCGATGTAGTTATCAAGATTCACTTTTTTATTTTTTATATGTGGGATGGGCGCTAGAGTGCGTGGTAAAAAATGTTGATCCTCACAGTCAAGCCTTTCAGGAGCCAAGAAAAGCCACGGCGAGAGCCACCAGGGAGAGAACACGTAGAGATTGTTTTTTTTAACTGATAGTATAGAAAACACTCATGAAACTTTAGGTAATAAACAGAAAGTTCATCTTCACTATTGTTTTTGAGACTGACATTTCTTTCCACTTACGCAATACTGGCTGAAAGTGGATCTGTGGTGAATTACAAATTTTTGTGAGTTGCGTTCATGTGTTGTGTGTGTGTGTGTGTGTGTGTGTGTTCTTTTATGTAGTAGCCTACTATTTTTACTCTAGACTTGTATACTTGTTTTCAGCCTACAGGAAATGTTACAACCCCATGAATAAAAAAATGCCTCTCATAGTAAAACTCCTCCTCGGTTGAAAAACAAACCCTACCCCATAAAATACACCCTGTGATGACCCTCTGAACCCTGGTGGGGTTCAGTTTAGGGTCATTGGTGTCAGGTCAAGGTTCACAACACATTATGGTTTGCTTCTTAATACCACCCAATAAGCATTTTTAACAGGATTTTCATTTGCAGGACTTAATATATGTAAAAATGCTTTGGAATAACAATAACAATTTTTTTGTTGAGATTTTTTTTCATGTCATGACAAAACGACTTAAGTTCATAAGTTACTAGTGTCTGTAATGAAGATTTTATCACACCTCCTTCTCAGGAAGTTTTTTTTTTTTTATTCTATATTCTCTATTCACAATTACTGTATTCAGAAAAGTCAACAACACAAGACACTTAAAAGAAAATTATTGCAGATATTGGTGGAGTTACAGTGAGAGGCAATGGCATAAGCATTTCCTGTGAAGTGGCAAACTAGGCCTAAAAAATGAAGTGCCAAAAACTGCAGTTCCTTGAATGGTCACTAGAAGATGGCTCCAAAAACAAGCCCCAAACAGAAACTACAACAGAAGTAACAATGTTAACAGACTGTTGCACTGTTGCAGTTTTGGTCTCCATTGCTAATATTCCTGTTCAACTATAATACGATATAAGTAAGGGCATGGATGACAGGTGAGTGAATGTCTGTCTATGTCTTCCATCTGGGCGTACATAGCTGCTGAGTCACAATCAAACCTTCTGTTTACGGAGTAAAATATTTTTCTGACATTGTAATTGTAATTACAATAAGCTGCTTAATTGTAATAGCTCTGCTTTAGCATAGTTTAGCCACACAAGCTAATGTTGGCATTATTTGCTGTTGATTTATGTCATGTGTCAGTTAGCTTGCTAATTACTTTAATTAGCTAACTGCATAATTAATATAAAAAATATAAAAATCAATAATTTCCCCCTGGGGTTAATAAAGTTTTCTGATTCTGATAATTGATTGCATGTGTTAACATTGCATTTAAGATACACACAGTATATAGGAAGTGGATGGAGAAAGCATGATGTCACCCATTGGATTTAGGACACCTGTTCTGTAGCCAGAGTCTATGTTTTTGCCGTCGTTATGTTGGCTTTTTATAACCAGAGGTGATGTTTGAACAAAAGCGACAGAGCTCAGAGTCTGTTGCAAAGGGTGATGGGTGAGTTAATGCTAAAAACTACCTTACTGACACAGTTAAACTACTTCTCCAAGCATTTATAAGGTAATAAGGTCATGTGATGTTTGTATTAGTGTAAAATGTGCTTTATGCGATAAAAAGAAGCTCTATAATTTATCTTCAGCGGGTGAGCAAGCTGTCACACAGACCCATCAATCAAAGCCTGACATGGCAGACATCAACCCTGAGACCTCCTCTTGGAATATGCTTATTGATGGAAAAACCTAGTCTTTCAGTATTTTCAGGTTGTCAGCTGACCTCATTTTATGGACACATAAATAATTTAAAGATGCACCATTAAAACACTTCTTGGAGGGTTCAGATAAAGAAAATTAGTCCAGAATGGCTCATGGAAGAAATAACTTTTTTAAGACGATATTAATTTAAGTCCACAGAAGACAGGGCCAGCAGTCATCAGCAGTACCCTTCACACTTAATAAGTTCACTATTAACTGCTTGTTAAGAAGGTGGATACAGGACCACTGTTCAGAGTCAGACATGCTCAAACTTGCCCAGACACCAGAAGACCCTCACAACAACACAAGAGATGTCAAGAAAAGTGCTGACAGGTTACATAACAATAAAGGTAAAACATTACTCTTTTCATTATCATTTCTAAATGTTTTAAATCACCTAAATGCCCCCCAAAAACAGAATAAAATATTTGTGACATCACCACCCTGTGCAGTCCGACTACCCATTTGTCCGAGTGGGAAGGCGTGGATGGGCCAGTGGGTAAAGCAGTATTCCACATGTGCAACAGCCCTAGTCCACATGTGCAATGGGATGCATAACACGGAAGTAAACCGGAAGCCATTAAGTTCTACATCTGTGCACCCTGTCCATCTTTGTGTAGCACAGTCTATATTTAACTAAAGATCTCTTCCTTCGACTATGTAGTTCCCCGCTTCTCACTTGAATTAATCCTTGGTGATAAATCAGCAGTCTTGCATCAAGCCTTTATCTGAAAAACATTTCAAGATTAATATCACTTCGTGGCTACTATGTATGTTTGTGAAGCCAAATGTACTCAGTGCTTCTCTTACCCAAAATCCTGAAGTGCTTGACGTATTCTTAACACAATCTTTTGCTCATGATCTCTACATTTGCGAGTTCTGTATAGGATATAAGTGTCACATACTGCCTAGAGCGGTACCGCCTGAAGGCTTTGAACCATTATATCCACAGAGACTGATCTTGGTGTTTCGAATATCTTAGTACATGCTCTTAAAGGGTGTCTGGTTGGCTACATAAGTTATGCACTATCGACAGTTTTTGTTACAAGTAAAATATGACAAATAGAGGAAACTAAAGAAAACATGTAATGGTCTGACCACAATTGCATCCTTAATGTGCTTTTAAAATATTTCATAAAACATATATTTCTCATCCTTAAAGCACAAACTCTCAAATTTGAAACTATTAAAATTTTTTCATCAGTAATGTTCATATACTTAAAAGCTATAACTAGAAGAGCTATTTGAGTTCTATAATGTGAAGTTCAAGTTTATTCAAGGTCTTTTATTACAACCATCTGCTTTTGAGACGAAAGCTGTCAAATTTCTTCAAATGGCTTATTACAAATCATCAGGAAAAAATCAGCCTTTCTTTTAACCTATGTTCTAGTCATTCCATTCACTTTTAGCTCTGTTTTAGTTTCCACCAACTCAATATATGTGCCTTCAGCATCCAAATACATATTCACGGTTTACCGGAAAGTTACAAAATTTGTCTGTTTGCAGGTTTCACAGTATATTTTTTATAGCTTCCCCTTTTTTAGTTGCAGGCATTTCTAATATAAGCACTTACAGTGGCCAGTAATAATGAAACAGCAATTACCATGAACAGTGTATGACTCTGCCACAGTATATTAACTGTAACATTGTGTGATAATTACATGTATGTCCAAGTTCATCACTACAACTGATCCTTTCATACACAGGACATTCCACAAGTCGTGTGATCCTTTGTAAAAAAGAAAAAAATACAGCCTTTCACTTTGTCTATGAGCATTATAAGCTAATGGCACAGTAAAAAATGCCATATTTAGCTTCACTGTGTAGATGTACAATATCAGTGTAAGACCAAGTCACCTCAAAGTAAATTAAAAGTTTATTAAGTGACTCAGTAATATCACATAAACTAAAATATCAAACTTACAATAAGCAACTCTGAATCATATTATCCATTGTTGCTAATAAATTCAACTATTGTATGCTACATCTTCATTCATAAATATTAGTCTTAGTTCCATTGATTACAATCATTACAGTTAGACATTTAGCACATTACTAACAACCTGCTAAAATTGGTAAATCCTCTGTGGTTCCTGGTTAAAAATGGGAACAATGGTGTGGAAAGGTCAAAACAGTAGTGTTACACAAAAATGAAAAACAGAAACTCATTTGCATTTTGAGTTTAGACTCTCCAAAACATCTCAACCAGCGCAAATGGAAAACTTAAACCGCCCCCACTTTCGCTTTGACAGATACAAACACACATAAGCACTCCAACCTACACTTACTCACACACATAAAGATAGGCTCGACCCGCCTGCCTGCCTCTGTCCTCATGCCATTGTCTTTATTAGGGGATACTGGTTAGCGGGGCAGATTTTCCAGCCCCTTGCGGGCGAATAGTCTAACGAGGCAGACCATTTCCAGCAAGCCCTTGGCCCCCCGCCACCCAAATGAAGACCACATTTCTTCAGCAGCCTAAACTGTCTGTCTGTGTCTGCCGTCTAAAGGGAAGCTCAGTCAGTTAGGGCGAGATTGGATCTCAGAGCACTTCAAAGCCGTGTGGGCTGCAATGCTCACATCCTGTCTGTGACTGACATCACTACACGTATTGAAAAAAAGCTTCAAACCCCAGATATTAGGTTGGAGCCTAAGAACACAACTCCCAAACCCTTGAGCAACAGCTGAGAACAGGACATCTATAAAGTAACCACCTGCTGTCTCTCTATCAAGTCCTTAGAAGTCGAGGGTCAGATTCAATTCTTATCAACAGCCTAGCACCAGCACAGCCAAACAATTCTCTACAAGAACTAAGATAACCTGATGGGTTATCGGCAACTGGCATTTTTCTAATCCATCATCCACTAATACTCAGCAGTCCTTCTTCACAGAAAATACTTTTCTTTTCTCATACAAAGTGCTTGGTGATATATTGGGGGCAAGCAATTATTGAAATGTTATGAATGGAAATCAATAATAACTGAGCATTAATTTATCATGATTACAAATATTAAGTGGCCTGCATCCACTGCAAACACAGCTGTGGCAGCAACACAAAGCCCTCGTAACCTAGCAACAGCTCCTCCACAACAAGACCACTTTATTTCTAGGTATGTTGGACCAGTGTGTGCTGAAACTGTATTGCAGGCCATAAAAGCCCTGAATGAGGTAACTCCATTATCCCTACATGGGGGATACACTGAACATTAAACTTAAAAAAAAAATAAAAAAGAAAGGATGAATTTTCCCGTTTAAGCTATTGAGCAAAACAAAGTGGACAGCAGATGGTTGAATTGAACATTGTTGTGATATTTAGCTTCTTTAATGAATTTCATTAAAGTGATAGCAAGAAATACCAGACATGTTTCAAGAGATGTGTACAAGAGACATAGAGATGTGGTGTGATGATATTTACAGAGGAAGAGTTGCTTTTTTTTGTCCATTTATGTGTATTTGTGTGAAAGACAGATAATATATGTGTTTTGTACAAAAGAGCAAGGGCAAGGGTGGATGACGGGAAATACGGAGACGTAAAGAGTGGGAACAGACATAGATAGATAAGATTTAAAGTTTCCCATGTGACCCTCCTCCCCGGAGCAGTGACTTCATCTGCACAATCACCCCCAGCCAGCATGGACTCTTTTCTGGCCCCAGTCACCTCCCCAAACCCCCCAATGCATTCCTGCTCCAGCTGTGGTTCTCCTCCCTCTCTTGATTCCTCTCCTCTTCCTGCTCACTACCATGCTCTCCGACCACTCCTCTTAGCCCCCACACTCACTCTCTTGCTCACTTGCCTAGGCCTGGGAGTGATTATCTGCCCATTGCCAGGAGGAGGAAAGAAGTAAAAGGAAAGCAGGAAAAAAAGCAGAATTGTCTGGAAAACAACTGCTCCCTTACCCCTTGTTCCGATTCCAGGGGCTCAGCTTTGACTCGGACTGCAGGCATTCCGTCAAGCATTAACATCCTGTTTCTGAGGCTGCCTGTGAAGGGACACAGAGGAGGTATAAGACGGGTGTTTTAGCATGACTAAGCAGGTCCAACACTTAGTTATTCACACATAGACATCTACAATGTTGCGCTTGCACCCACTGAGAAATAAATACATTTTAAACAGACAGAAATTCATACTTTGAATCATCAGAAGATGGCAGACAAAAGATGTGTACAGTATAAACTGTCTAAATTCAGTCGGTACACAGCATGACTCCCTCCGTACATAAAGCCTAGTGGACTACTGCAGAGCTAATGAGACTTTATAATACTAAAAACTGACTTTAGACTAATGGAAAACAAACATGCTCTTTAGTTCTTTCAACATAGATGGCAACAGCACACTGATGTTAACACACTGAGCATTGATAGTGAGTAGTTGCATATTTCATACACTCTCACAAACACACAAAAAACTTAGGACACATCTTCAAATTCATCTTTTCCTGCGTCTGAGCTCAGTGTCTGAGTAAAGTGGGCAGCAGTACCCAGCTCCTCAGCTCCGTGCTGTGGCTTTAAGAGGAATACTCAGATGGAGCCAATGACAACAATGCATGTTCCGTATCCCTCAGCTGGGGCCGACCTGAGGTAACCCTCCCACTTATTATTTTAGCAGCAGTACATGGAGGAATGCAAGAAAAGGCAAATAGATTCTAAACATCTCTATTACTCTCCACTGCTGGCACCAGCAGCAGGATGTGTGGCCCAATCCAGCCAACACCACTGCGGCCATCATGATCACTCTTATGTGGAAAAAAATAAAAATAAAACCTCAGCAGTCATAAATGACATATATCCCTTCTACGAAGCTGGCTCGCAGGGCATCAAACTTACTGAATATCTCAGATCTCGAACAGCATCTATGTGGCCTGCCCAATAATTAAGATTTTTTTTTTTACTCACCGGGAAATCCATTAAAAGATACTTATCGAAAAACCTTTCTGTTACGGATAAAATATGTTTCAACAAAATGCAATACCATGTATTGTTCCACTAGCTCCCTGATTCTAAAGCAAAAGACTAATCCTGACTGTGGTTGTGTGTGAGGGAGGTAGAGAAGTGGGAGGATTTACTCCCTCAATCTGCAACCCCCCCAGATCTCGCCTCTCAGGTCTAAGTCCCTCAGGTACCCTAGCTGTGCTGCTATTGTATTGTTGTCCAGGATGTCCTTCGGCTTCAGGTCTTGGTAGGCCCAGATAGCGTTGCCATAGCAACCGTTGGGCGGGTGGAGCTGCAGCCTCAGTCCAGCCTCAAGCCATGTGTTGAGAAGAGGAGAAGAAGAGAGAAGAGTACTGAGAGAGGTAGAAAGTATGCTTTATTTTATTATTCTGAGGATGATCACAGTTTGACTAAAAAATTTTTTTTTAAATCCAGTCAGAGGCACTTTAGATAGAATCTTGATTCTGCAATTGGATATTTTATCAGGTCTTTTTTGTTTGTTTACTTGTGCTTTGAGCATCAAAAAAGTTCTCATCAAAACTAATTTATGCTAAATGTGTGTATTTTTTCTTCTCAAAAGTACAGAAATACATCCTTTAGCAAAGAAAAAGTTTTAGTTGTATATGGTAGTTTACATTGAGAAATAAAATCAGCAACCTCTCCCTTTGTGCTTACAGTTAATCCAGTGGTTTGTGAACGCCTTCCTAATGAACTGGCCTGCAGCAGGCTATTCATAGGAAATCAATGGCAAGTGCATACCTCTGCTTGTGGCTGCAATGGCCCACGAGCAGTGAAAGAGACCTAACACAGAGTAATGATCTAACAGAAGGGTTCAGTATATAAGGGAGGTCATGTCAAAATACTTTGTCCCAAACTAACTGTAAACTGCTCTCATGAAACAGGCTTCTCTGGGATTTCAGACCAAGAGACAACCAAAAGACACAAATATGAACAATGATTGGGTTGGAAAAGGAGAGAATTTGTTCAAGATAATAAACCACTGTGTAGCCAGTATTCTTTATCACTAAATTTGGTCTGCTGGCAGCAGGCTCAGACAACCAGCAGTGTGCTGTCCATCAGCAGTATGAGGCTCTGTGTGTGGGAGATGGAGAGAGGGAGGGGGTTAGAGGGAAACAGGGTAGATTAAGATCACCTTTCCATTTGCTGCACTCTGAAATGAAATGGCCATCCCAGGTGTGTGGGGGAGTTGGATGGAGAGAGGAGAGCAGTGGAGTGTTGAGGCATCTCATTTCCCACCTACCCGCCCTCCTGTCCCCACCAAAATCCAGAGAGAGAGAGAAAAAAAACTAAAAGGAACAGGCTAGTTCTTGCAGTATAAATGTTTGAAATATATATATTTCTATGTCTTCTTCTGTTTGCTTTTCTGGATGTGCTTATTTGTATTTCTGTAAATGCACTTCCAGTTATAACTTGAAACACCCACAAGATATCCATGACCTCAGGTCCACTATCTCCTAGTTCCCTGATGGCTATCTGATCTGTGCTGATGAAGGTGATAGCTGCTAGCTGGAGTGGAAGGATGAAGCAAACCCAACAGTGAACGGATCCGCTCGATCAATTAGAGGTTACAAACCTTGCTTGAAAACATCTGACCTTCTGAGACAAACTGCTGGCCTAATATAACAGTGACATCATCATCGGCTACATACACATTTACATGTCCATACACACACACACACACACACACGTATGCACATCACAACAGTTTTAGAATGCAAACTTGTGAATAAAACAACATTAATAATGATGGATTCTATTTAAAGTAATTTTCATATTTAGGTGCAAATGAGGTGTAAATGATGTACTTTGACAGGACAAAAATCTCAAAGGTGTGTGCTCATTGAGTGGGTGGTGTCCATCACTGTGAGATCATGTTCTGTGAGTGTGAAGACAGATTCTGCTTAATACTGTCACTGGATGTCAGCTCACAAAGTAATGAAAGACATTATTTCTTTAAGTTAATCGTAAAGTCTTGCACTCAGTATGTGACTGCACATGAATGATCTGATTTTTCTAACATGTCTCTTTCATGTGAATTCTTGCAAATATGCACACACACACAAATACCACACACCCTGAAACACACTGTGACAGACGGGCCCCGCCAATTCTTTGTTCCCATGTTGAACGCCCAGAGCAACTGGGTGCATCTGTGTCACAGAGGCTGGACCTGCTGCCATGAAAAGACATGAAAATGAGTGAGGGGAAGGGGCCGGTGAATTATGGGAGATACATGAGGAAGGATTAAGGAAGGTGATAGCAAGAAAGGTGGGATTGGGGGGGGGGGGTTGTTCAGGAGCAGAGTTTCTGGCAGGAGCAGTGGTTAGGGAAGCAACGAAGGGGAGTTGAAGGGGTTGAGAAGGGGGGAAGGGTGTTTAGTGGGGAGAAGGAGGGGCGGCAGTCAGAGTAGCAAGAGAGGGTACAGAGGGGATATGGACCTGAGCCAAGGCTCGGTCGAGCGCAAAGCACACGGTGCAAGAATGCCAACAGACCCCCTCACACCCAGTGCTCTAGAGAAGGCAGGAGAGGAAAACAGTGAGGGAACACATTTTGTGAATCAGAAAGAAATGAGTGCTAAACATACAAATGCATACAATTAAGGGCAGAGCTGCATGTGATGAGCCAACTAGGTGAGATAAGCATTTCCTGTGTTGTGCCTGTATGGTGTATCACTGGCCTCTTTGCTGCAGCTCACTTCCCTTTTTGGTGCCCCTGGACACCCCAATGTGACACATTGGCCTCATAACCAGCCTACAACTGCTTGCTCACTAGCTCACACTTCTACTTCCTCTACTTCGAGTCGCTCAGTGCTGCAACTTTTAGTGAAAGCTGGGCATGTTGTCAACATGATCATTAAACACTTGTTTGGAAGTGTTGATCCTGAAATATAAGCATCTGCATGTCTTAAAGATATTGTATGCTTACATTATAGACGCTGTAGCATCATCTTAACCTAAACTTCAGTCAACTTAATGCTCATGGGTGTCTGGATATGATTTATTATTATTAGTCTCATTCTGGTTCTACAAACTAATTTAAATAGTTTTTTGTGAGGTTAGTTAAAGAATATCTACGTACAATCACTTATAATCTCATTTAGTGTGATTAGAGGTGTCAGAGAACTAAACCTTTAACCCAGAGAGATCAGTGATCAGTTGTACCTCCCTACAAGTTTATTTTTTGTGTTACTCGAAGGGGTAATTCTAAAGAAAAATCCAAATGCTGTCAATCTAAATTCACTAAAATAAAAGTAACCCAGCATACTCCAAAGTTGTTGAATCCTAGATTTGCATTATCCATCTGATTGTATTAGTTTTTGTCAGTCTCTCCTGGTCTGATCTCAATCTATGGTCTCCAATTTGAAACTCATGCTTTCTCCTAAATGTATGTATGAAAAAAAACCCAAAAAAACAAAACAGGCAGAACAACCCTCTGAGCTGCAGACAGTACTAAACCACTACTTTTACAGTTTTCATTTCCATGACAAATAAACTGACCTTTACCTGCAAAATAAGTGGAGTTCCCCTTTAATGACTTTCATACCCAAAACAGCACATACCAGTGTTGCTGCTGTTTTTCTTGTGTGTGCGTGTGTGTGTGAACAAGGTGAGGATGTGTTTTCCTTTTGACTTCACTCCTGGATGTACCGAGATGGACATAGCCTTTTTTCTAATCCTTCCTGGCACTCTGTGAATGGTCTCAGAATTTCCATTTCATAAGCTGTATTTTCCTTGGCAGGACCAGCAAGCAAAGTCATTTGGATGCTTCTGGGACATTTTTGAACAGGGCTCAAGAGAGCAGAGTGCTGCTACCTTCCTGCTAATAGAAGTGTGGACTTCTAAAACCCAGACAGCCACAATGGCATCAAATCATAGTTTATGTGCATGCCTATTCAAAAAAAAAACAAAAAACTAAAAAAAGTTCCCTGTAGGGTTAAAAACCCCTTAGAGATACACTCAACTGATGCACTTTACCTCAAAACAGCCTGCTCTTTTCCTCTGGGAATAAATCAGCTCCACAGAGGGAAAACACAGCTCTCTTCATAAACCCTGCTATTATTAGAGAGAATACACTTCTCATGTGTTGGATGTCTTCATCTCTGGGAGATAGAACTCAACTTGAGGCGCTTATCAGGTTCCATCGATTTAAACGCTCTGTCACCATTTATCTCAGATACTATTTAGGCTTCACTTGCAGTTAACTGTAATGTAGCAGCGTGCGTGACACTCAGATGTGTAGCTTTCAATATAAATACAATTTAACAGTTTTGGTTCTCAACGTGTACCAATAATACAATGAAATGTCAATTAAGAGGTAGTCACCAACCACAAAATGAGATTCTAGCACAGTGTGTCATACAGAAAGGTCATACAGTGCCATACCTGAGCTTTGCAAAGGACAATAGACTGTGACAGCACCAAACATGGATGCTAAAATCCATTTGCACAAGTAAAAGCGATGGTGTAATGGGAGAGTATTGATTTGATTGATTTTTACTTCAGCAATTCAACTCAAGCGACACTGCATCAAATCAAGAAAACCTTTAAAAATAAACGTATTGTTTAATAGCAGATGATGGACACTTTAAATTTAATAAAATGCATTTTGTTCAATACAGAATAGATATCATAGACAGTTACGTGGAAAAATAAATTGTGGTATTTGGACTCAATGGCCAATCAAACAGATCCTCCCCCTCCAGACTTATCGTATAGCCAACTATACACTAACATTAACTTGGCTAGCTGACCAAAAGACAACCATGGTGTGTCTGCTGCTAAATGGTATGTTCTCAATAAAGAGAAGCGCTATTATTGCTATGAAAATTCGGGCAGCAAATGTGTTTTTTGGTGCAGTAAAAAAGTGTGACAATAAGCCTGACAGTGCTTAAAGGTGTGGAAGCCAAATGGAAGAAGAGATATTCACTGAAGTGTTTTGGACTAGCATACTCCACCTTTAATATAAAATCTGCTCATGAAAATGGGCTGACAGCAAGGTTGTCTGCTTTTTTATGCCTGCACAATGGTCTCATTATGGAAGCTCCTGTACAAATTGAATACTAAAATGTGCATTAATATATATTATACACTTTCTATTCCTTGACACTTCTGTCAACAGCAAAGGCAAGGACTGAAGAATCAAACGGGTAAAACAGACAGGGATAATATGCATTTGTGAGCATGTGTGAGAAAGTAATGAACACTGCCTTAACCACAGAGCTCAGCACCTGGGAGGAAACCAGCTTCATTTGCAGAGGTTTCATACTCATGTACATACACAGACAACACACTCACACACACAGGCCCACGGAAGTTCCCATATTCTGGTGGATTGCCCTTGGGTCCTTGCTATTTCTGCCAGGGGCAGGGGGATACTGTGTCAGTAATCCTGTCGGGATGAGGGGGATGAGGTCGCCGGATGCAGCTCAAGTCCATTGCCTTCACTAATATATCGTAATACAAATTACTGCTGTTTCACACACATGTAAAACAGCAGTAATTTGTATGAGGATTTTTCTGAGTGGACACATACAGCACTACACTTGTGACAATGTGTTATGTTTACACACAAAAAAAAAAACAAAACAAAAAGAAACGATGACACAGCTACTGAACAATTAAAACTTTTAAGAATCACACAAACATGTAAACTAAGATAGGGGTCATAGTCTAAATATGTCTCTCATGTCTTTTAGAAATGGTTTATGAAATGCTAGAAATAAAAACAAACATTCATATTATTGGTGCTTTTTCGACTACGTGAAAGCTCCCCACCTCTGCCAATAGAACCTGTGTCCTCCTTTCAGGTCTTCTGAAACTGTAGGAAATGAAGACGCTATTTATTCTGAGAGGAAACACTCAAAGTGAAAAGAGGAGTCGGTCGCTGTCTGGTTTGTCTGTGTCTTTGTCTGAGTGTCAAATGTACTTTTTATAAAGCTGACTTCCTGAGTCCCTGCTCTGTTCTGCAATCTGGCTATCAAACACACACACACACATTCACACAAACCTTGTGACCTCTGCCTGCACCCACAATGAACCATATTTATCTTAGATTTAGACAGACACACACATACGCACACACATAGAACTCTGTCTCTCAATATTACAGCTCTGCTCATGAAAGAAGAATATAGATGCCCATTCAACACAAACAACCACCCCCACACACCTACAGTATGCACACAGAAACATGCACACACCACAAACACTCACAAATACACACGCACACACACACTCCTCCACAGTGCTCCGGAGAGAGGTAAACAGAAGAGTCTGACATCCTCTTGCATCATGTGCCTCAAATGCAGCAGAGAAACAGCTAAACAAGCTGTGACTGTGACAGCTCTAAAGTGAGGTGGCATTACTCAACTGAGCCTCGACTTAGAAGTCAAACCAATTTGTGACACCATTCTAGACAGTTTATTTCCAATTGAAGATCATTTTGATGTAATCACGAGAAAGAATAAGTTAAATATTCTATGCAAGGGCTGGATGCAGCTTGGCTCTAGAGAAACAAAAAAAAAAGGGCCACATAATAGTTCCTTAAGAGCCAATATATTATATTGTTTGTACATAGTCACATGACCTCAACAACACTCGTTGAACACAGACCGACACGCTCACTTCAGTAAATGCAGTAGGGTCAGTGGCTGTGCATCTAAAATAGCCTCTGACACAAAAACCTTGTACTAAACGGGGGGGTTGGGTGGAGCACAGCAAAGTAGGATACCCGTGTGCAGATATTGGCACAGCTTTCACAAAGATATAGTATTCTCTGCAGGTTTTTGTCAGGTTTAAACAGAAAAGGTTTCTTATATGTAGCTCATAGAAGGATAGACTGACAGGTGTTGGTTTGGGTAGATCAGTAAAAAAACATAAACTGTGACTTTTTTCCACCTTTTATATAGTTTCAGAGTGAAGGCTCTATGTTGAGGTGATCACATTATAGCGTACTAACAAGGGGCGCGGAAAAAAAAACAATTCTTCGATGCATCACGATACGGACGTGCCCGATTATGGATCGATGCAGAAACGTCAAAAATCGATATTCTGAATGTAACTTTATTTTAATAATATTGACAGTGTAGCTAAAAGGTGGAACTAAAGTGGCTCGCCACACCGCAACAGTTTACGGCAACGCACACACAAAACAAAAAGATGGCAGAAAAACCAATACGTGCGGTGCCTACAACTCAGTTAAAAGCGAGTATATGAAAACATTTTGGTTTCTATGAAGCTGAGGGGAAAGGGGAACTGGACAAAAGTCACAGTATTTGCAGGGTGTGTCCACCGCCGATGAAGTATTTTGGGAACACGACGAACATGATTAAGCATGTTCATGTCCATGTTGGTTCTTTGCGATCCAATATGTTGCCAGATACATGTATAACCTTCCAGTTGACACATTTTTGTTGCCGCAATAAAAGATAATGGAAACAAATTCATCAGCTTGTTTTTGTTATGGATCATTAGAAATGCACTTAGTTTTAAAAATAGAAAGTAATTGTCATACAGTGAGAAAAATTTTAATTAATTGCGGGGTGCGTCCATAATTGTTTAGAATCAGATTGTAACCCTCTGAATCGAATCGAATCGAATCGTCAGGAACCTAGTGATGCACACCCCTAGTATTATCCATCTCAAATAGACAGAAATGAATTGCGTGCACATTCAAATATGCAATATGCATTAAAAACAATGGGAAATGGGTGATTTTTTTAAATGCATCGATAGCTTGAGTACTAATAGTTAGAAATATTGTAGACCTTCTTTATGGTATTAAATCCTGAGATAAGTATGTCAGTAAGTCAGTGTTTCTCACTTTTAATGCGGTCATTCCATACAAACTCACCCAGGACCACACAGTTTGGATAAATAAATGGTAAACACCTATAAGTTTTATCAATGAATGTTAACATTTCTCACTAAACCAAAAGAATCACAATAAACCAGACCAAACATCTTGACAAATTACTTTTTCAACTCAAAGCTTTATTTAGTAAAATCTGTTGCAGCAATTTTTATGCAGGACCAAATAGCTTACAGATATAATGGAACTATATTAACATTACAAAAAAATCAATACATGCTGTAAATTATCCTCAGGCATTCTGCAAATTTCACCCAATCCAGTGAAAAATAAGAAATTGGTGAGGTTTGGAAAAAAACACCTACTAATGATGAAATTTAACTGAGAGGCAAACTTCAAAAATTCATAACAAAAAAGTGTTTTGGAGTAGAGCTTTAGGATTGTGCAGGGTCTCATTAATTTAATAGAAGTTTTTGCAGCATTTTTATTTATTTATTTATTTATTCTTTTTTTTTTCTCAATAAAATCCATGACAGTGAAGTCTGCGAACTGGGAAATGTTCTAAATTCTGTCTGAGTCCTGGGAATTCAGGGTGAGATGATCGCAAGGTTGTACAGTAACTGCTTTCTTTGTGCTGGAGCAGAAGGTCAGAGTGAAAACACTGCTCTCATCCTTTGCCCTCACTGAGAAGTGGGATGCATTAGATTAGCATCCTCGCAATAACCTGCATCCTACAACAACCACCCACCTACTCTCAGTGTCTCTCTCCTCCTCCCTGTGGGGATGACAATACACTCCTGCCCTAATGGGGGGATTCGTTGAGTAGGCTACTTCCTTTTATCCCCCTAGGCTCCGATAGTGTCTGTATACGTGTACATGTATCGGTGTGTGTGTGTGTGTGTGTGTGTGTGTGTGAGAATCACCCCCCCACCACCAACATATGCACTTATGTATACATTTTACAATAGGCTGTCTACTGCATGCATCAGAGCACATGTACACTCACATGCACTTAAACATCGACCTAGATGTTTTACAATAACTGTACAATACAAGCATGTAGAGGCACCAGAACCACTGACTCATCTACAGTATCTACTGTAAACAACTCACGCAGAAAAAATATCAGCTTAAAAACACACGCGCACATTTTTTTTTCCCTTTCTCCTCCTGCCCTTTTTTCTCACCGACTATCTCTCGTGAAACAAACACAATCGCGCATACACGAGCGTGCACGCATTACCTAAAGTGTTTAAAAAGTGATGCAGAACCCTCCTGATGCAGCATCATGAAGCGCCTACCTTGTCTGACCTCACTATGTGCTGACACAACCATATCCACCCGAACACAGCGGCTCATGGAAACAGATAATAACAGACCGACCAAAACATTCCAGTAATGTTTTGGTTGGTCCGTTGATGTAATAAGTGTCCAATGCACTGACAGGTTTTACATTGAATGTGGGCACAGTTATTTTGCGCTCAGTGAGTTTTTCCCCTTGGTTTGACCCATTCCAGCTCTCCAACACCACTCAATAAAAGCCAGCAGCTGTGTTTACCTCTATTACTCATCTACTCATGCCTTCACTTCAATTATTTTTCCCTCTCTTTTTGACTTGATGATGTGCCACGCTGATACCTGGTTCAAGCAGCTAATTGAGAAACCTTATGGACCATAGCATGATGGGACATTTGGCTGTGTTGCGGCCGAACAGCGGAAGGAGTGAATGCCATAGGCCTCCAAATGGATGCCACATGCTGTTTGCATAATTTCCTCTGCTAACATTTGACCTACAGTACAACTGGAAACACAGTTCGGAGTGATCTGTGCAGCATCCTTAGGCGAGCTGGATTAGGTCTGCTGAAACCATCTGCACTGAGGCTAGAGATGCAGATCCCAAAAATTTGGAAGAAAAAACTCTTTCTTCCTGTATAACAAGCTGTGACCGCAATAAAAGATACTAAAATACAGACCTCGACTACTCTTCCATTTTTTCTTCGCATTTTGCAAAAGCAGCACCAACAAAAAGGCCAAAGTCACAACAAATAAACCAGCCCTCCATTGACAATAACATACCATTCCATCATAGCATGGGAACTTGTTGAAGTAACACAAAAACAGTCTGGGGGTAAGCTCTAGTAAATGAGTCACTTCCAGTAAGAGGTGACTGTATAACAGGAGAGACGGTGTAACTACTAGAAGAGCAAATGTTGATAAGGTAACATCGTAAATTGTGTTTCTTTTAAGTCTCTTAATTCTGAGACCATTAATAATGTTTTTATGGCAGTTTGGTTTAACCCTTAAAGACCTGGAACTATTTTTTTATGGTGACTTCCAAACATTTTTTTCCCCTCTACATTTAACCATTCCTAAATGATATATCACCATTTATGATAATATTACCGCAATATTATACTGACCATGTAAATATTCACAAAAGCTAAAAGTACATTCAAAGGTTATTATATCAAAACAGAGAAACCTGAAAAAAATATATGATTAGCTGAACATTAAAACAAGCATCTACAACCACTGCCATGGGCTTTATTGGTGGACCAATGTTGCAGAAAATGACTGAATGTCACTGAACGACATCTGAATGGGTCATATATGATGCCATCAAAAAGCTGAGAAACTTCATTTTACCTTAATTATTTCATTGTATTGATAGGATTAATTGTCCGAAACATATTAAACATTTTACATCACTAGATACATTTGGTCACCGGTGGGCATTTAGGTCTTAAAGGGTAAAATTAAAAAGCTTTCAACAATAACAGTCTCCATACAGATACAGTAGAAAGATGCTACAAAAACGTAAAATATTGAAATTGTTATCTGACAAGACGCATTTGTCTATTTTAGGTTGTAGTTCTTTCTGTTGGAGTTCAGTATTTAGACTATCCACCTCAGAGGCACTGGCTATTGCACAATATTTTCCATATTCTCTTTCCCTCTGCTTCACTCTGCCTTTCTCTCACTCAGTCACAAAACACACACACACACTCCAGCACTCCATGTACACCCTTAACTCAAATTTGACAAACAAACGTGGGTTGGACACTGGGGTCGAAGGTTGAATCCACAACAGAAAACGCTTGGGGAGAGAACATTTTGTCATCTTCTGACATGATGAAATAACAGCACAGAGAGTCCTGTTCGCCGCCGTCACCTACAAACATTATCCTTACTTCACACCGACGACGCTCAGCCTATCAGTGTAAATATTGATCGTCAGAATTAAACAGTAGCTACATACATTCATCTGTTCTAAACCCGTGTCGATAGCTTTTGTTACCTGGTACGGTTATCAGTATGTAAAGTCATAAATCCTTTCTGGCACTTTATGTCAGAAATATTCTCACTCTTGACATACTGGACTGTGTGTGTGTAGTTACATCATTTTTAGATCTTTGTATGTGACTCCTGTGGTGGAATCATCTGCTTTGACAGCACAAACATAGAAACAGAAAACAGAGACTGAAAAGATATCTGAAATGCACCTTAACCAAGTCCTACCTCTGTAATCTGTTTCACCCCCTTCGGCCATGGCTTACACTTGCAGATCCAAATGAATCTAGCCCTATAGTGCACTGCAGTCTATCTACAATCAATGACCATACACTCCATAACACCCACCCGGATCAATGATACAGCGGTCAGTCAATATGCCAGCAGTTAACCCAGCTGATTAGGGCCAATACTGGGAATTTCACATCTCCCCTGAATAAAGACAGTGAGCTTACATGTTGTTACAATGCACATACTAAAGCCAGCCACTTCTTCCTGAAAGATTCAATCTGTCAACATGTACCCAATTTGTGCGTTTGTGATCTGTGGCAGACAGATGATGCCTTTACTCAGGGACTCCTGCCCAGCAATTAAATGTCCCAAGCACAGTGTTGATGGACAGATAGAGTCTGTCCGTTGGTGATTGGCTTTTTAATTGAGTCCCCCACCTGCACTGATCACTATCATAAGCCCTTGGACTGTGTCCGTGGTGGGGTGTTGAGCCATTGGAGGAATTCAGCAGCAGCTCAATGCATACCATTAAGAGGGATTACCAAAAGGGTGGATCACTTCGAATCGATTATGATCAGAATGTATCATTTAAATGTGACAATATCTGACCAAATTGAAAAGTGTTGATGTATTCTGTTGGAGACTGGGTGTAGCAAAATGGAGCGAACTAAAGCCCCCGGTTGAGCACAGGGAGAAATCACATGAGGAGAGCACAACAGCTGATGCAGGCTCTAAAAAAATCTAAACAAACATCACTAGTGCATGCTAGTATAACAAAGTCATTGGCAAGTTGTACTTGTATGCTAGACTTGAAAAGCAATTACCAAAGCAAATAAGTGTTGTTTTTCTTTAGATATGGCACTTTTGATGATAGATAAATCCGCCAACTCTTTAAAAAGCTGGAACCAGCTATGACAGACATAAAAGAAAATACATTTTAAAGACAGGAGCCAATGACGCCATTGACATGGCTGAAGTTAAAATGAAAATTCTACAGCATTTTGTCACAAAAACTGTTGTGATTTTTTTAGATTGTTATTTCCAACTAATTAAAACCTCTGGCGGTCCCTCCGATCTGCTACAAGTGTTACATGTTTAGTCACATGGTACACAGCCTACATGTGTGGTAAGATTGTCATGCTTGTACATGCGCTGAATAGGACTTCTTTGTAAATGGATTTAAGTGAGAGTAAAATGGGCACTAATCTCGCTCGCTGAACACCCTAGAGCTGCAAGGGGTCTCATCTACAACACATAACACCCCCTCCTCCTCTACTATTTTTTTTTCCTGCTCCCCAGTCCGTAAATACACAGATACACACACACACCCTACGGCTGTCACACACTTAAAGGCAAGACAGGGCCTCTCTACAACACAGGGGTAAAGTCACAGAGGTCAGTGCTCAGTTTCCACATCAAACCGAGGAGCAGAGGCCAGAGTCTCATC
>JAPQRQ010000015.1:17048968-17075503 GCA_037367365.1 Apogon talboti | reverse complement strand
CAGGTGTGCTGGAAGAGGGAAATATCTAAAACATGCAGGGACACCGGCCCTCGAGGACCAGGATTGCCCACCCCTGCCCTAGACACTCATATCAAGACAATCTACTTAACAGCAGAAATAAACACACACAGCCTAGGACAAAAACAGTTTTGACCTCTAGAGTTAATTTCCAACTCTGTGTAAACTGTGCAGGGGCTGAACACTCATAGAAATCAACTGTTTATTATATCAAGCCCAAAATAGATGCATAGGGGAGTGGCTACTGCATTTGACAGGTGAGTGCAGGCTTTGACAACTAGTAATAGCTTGGCTGCTGAGTTGGATATTTGGAGCTCCTGTTTATAATATATAGTTGTATTTAAGGAGTTACATTAAGATTAAGATTGTCAAAGGATCCCATAATTTACCTGTATCTAAATGCATTATTCAGCATAACTTGGCTACATTAGCTGATTACAGCATTAATTTATGGCTCAGCGTGTTTATACATTTCACGACATTGACGACACAAGTAATAACACAAATGCACATGTTAGCATTTATTAAGTGGGTGGAACTATGTGATGGTATTTATTATTACACGGTTAGTCAATGTAGTTGGTGTTATCGTTACGTTTCAGTTTTACACCTCATTTCTCTAGCTCCACTTAATGCACACAGTCAGGTCTACAAGTATTTCGACAGTGACACAGATTTTTGCAGTTTTACCTTCATTCGCCACCACAGTGGAAGAGGTGATTTAAGTGTGGACTTTGCATTAAGCATTTAGGAATTAGAACTATTTTAAACATAGTTACTCCTAAAAAATGTGAATACTCTGTGAATACAGAGGTAACAACAAGGTGCAAACCCTGGCAACACTCGACTACAGTAAATTCAGAGTATTAGAGAATTAGGCAGAAAACATCTAAAAAAAAAAAACAAACTGCAATTTCTAGAGAAAAAAAATTCTTTGGATAAATGAACCAAGAGAAAAGTCTGGAGACGAAAGGGAACAGCTCATAATCCAAAACAGACCACGTCATGTGTTCAACACAGTGGATGCAGTGTTATGACACAGGTGTTTATGGCTGAAGATAGAAGTAACAGGATGTATACGCACTGCAAAAACAACCAAAGAGCTTTTGAAGATAAAGAAATAGTATGTTCTTCAGTTCCCAAGTCAGTCACCTGATCTCAACCCAACAGAACATCTTTTCAGTTACTGAAGGTGAAACTGGAGGCACAAAAACCTACAAACAAACAGCAACTGACAGCAGCTGTAGTAAAGGCCTGACAAAGCATCTCCAGGGAGGAAATTCAGCGTTTTCATGCATGTCTTAAAAACAAACCTCATATTTATAACAATCGTAGTTTGTGCTATTACTTTTGCACCTCTGAAAATAGAGGGACATTGTATCAACATGGACGTGATTTCACTTCATAAAATATTTTTGTTAAACCTTGTGAATTAAAGCTGAAAGTCTTGGCAGCTTCATTTCATCTGTGGTGGTGGACAGAGGCAAAATTACAACACTTGTTACTGTGTTACTATCCAAATACTTATGGCCCTGACTGTATGATTACTTGTTTCTTAAACCTACATGGTGCTGGCCATGTCGAGCATCTCCAGGATTCCAAAGGGCAGTTCACAAACCAACTGGTGAGCTGATGGAGGGTTCATCCTCTATTTATATACAGTCTGACAGAGGAACACTATGTGCAGAATAGTCGGCTATAATTGTGAGGACAGTACAGACTGGCGTTACAAAGGAGAAAAATAACCATTAGATATTTCTCTTACACCACTTGTTCCCTCCGTAGTTTTAGATATTTCTTTAATGCCACTTGCTGATGTTCACTCCATAGTTTCAGTACTTAAGTACACAAGTGCACATTTATTTATGTGGACAGAAAAAAAACAGGATGACACCTTGGTTTAAGACAAAGACCTAAAGCTCCTACAACTGTTGCACATTTCCTTTTTTGTCTTCAACATATTCACATTTTAATTGCCTGCTGCCAGTATAAACGCAGTAAAAGGAATTTTTAAAAGACCACCAGGGTTAAGTGTAACAGATAAACACTGCCTGGCTGTGAACATGTTGACATATTCAAAGTTAAATATCCAGCAAGATAAGGCTTTCAACGAGTTGTCTTTAGACTTGTATCGTATATCACAAGCTTTTCTTACTCCTCTTGCTTCTGCATTATCAACAAAAGTGCTGAGGAGATTGGATTTCTGTCAGCGGGGAAAAACATCCTGTGGAAATGACATTTTACAGTGGTCTGCACCACTGAATCTCATTCATAATGGAAATGTTAACCTTTACCTTCTGCCATTCAGACACCTAGACCCTGTCTTATTAGAGCTGCCACTGAGAATCTCGAGCAAACCCGATCAGCTGATTAATTAGTGCTGCAAAATGTTAACAACAACCTTTCTAAACACATGTATAATTCAAGTGCGTCGACTCCCTCAGTCAGTACCATGCTCGTAACCACGTCATAAAACCCTCGCCCAGTGATGCGTTGTTAAAGAGTGAAGGTTAGTGCTCACGTGTATAGTTTTGTGGTGCAAAAAAAGCTTTCATATCAGCATGCAAATACAACAAGACAGGGGTGTATCAGCATCCCCCTCTGCTTCTAAACGTAACAGGAAGACATGGGGTCCAGCTGTAGCAATGATGAGGGGAAAAAAGGAACAGCTGGAAAGTCATTTTACAAATAAAGACGGTGTGGATAGGCAGGAAAAGGTTTAAATATAGAAAGGCAAAAAAGCTGGATGTTAAAAGGTTTGGGCAGCCAACACGTATGCTGCTACTTCCATTGTAGAAAGAACTGGTACCCCACCCCCAATCCCCCCACCCATCTCATCCCCGTGTCAGGAGATGTGTTTGGGGCTAAGCACAGGGGGTTTCGCTGTTGACCCCCTCTCACCTCTTGAGGCTCCCACTGTCTGTCAGGGAGCTCAGGGAGCCCAGTGAGCCCTGGTAAAAGCTTTTCAGGAAAGTGGGAGCGGAGAAGGAGGAGGGGAGGCTGAAGGAGGACTCGCTCTCCGAAACACTGCGTGTTCTTGAGACGACCACGGGACTGGGTGAGCCAAACATGAAATGCCCACAAATAAAAACAAACACATTACACAAAGAAAGAGCTGCTGGTTGGAGCATAGAGAGTAAAAAAAAAAAAAAAACTGAGGAAGAATCAAAACATTGACAGGAAACTTGTGATGCTATTGTTCAAGGACAGTGGGGCAGGAGCTGGAGAGAGTACAGGCTGATCAAAGTGCTGCAAATACATGACATCAAACGGTAACTAATATTTAGTTAGTGTTAAACTCATTAAAAGAAAAGCAACAAGCCCTGATTTTCTGTAGCCAGGTTAGGTTTAGCCATATCTTCAAACAAAACACAAAAGCAGCGCAAAATATCCATTCTTACCACTTTACAAAAAATAAAATAAAATAAATAAATAAATAATAAATCAGTACTTTCCCACAGTGTCTGACAGAGGAAGTGACATGTGGGTTACCTGTTCTGCAGCAGTTCTGGGTTAACTGAGTGTTGTCTCCGCAGCGGAGGCTGTTTACTCTGGCTGGTGGGTTGGCCCTCGAAGGAAATGCGCTTCTTCACAGGTGGATGGCTGAAGGTGTGGGCACGCCGACGAAACTGCAGGCCGCCTTCAGGGTCATCGTCTGAGAAATTAGGAGGGGAACCTGGAGGAGAGTGACCGGGAGATTCTTCATCCTGCTGAGGAGGACAAATTTAAAAGACAGTAAGATGTCAGTGTTAATGTATTTAGAGGTGTTTTATTTATTAGTATGTTTTGCGAAATTAAGCGACAGAATTTATCAAGGACACACAGTTATACAATGACAAGCCGAATTCTACACAAACCACACATTTAAAAAGCGTGCATTATTGCCTCACAAGAGAGCGTCAAAGGCTTATCATGCTAACTGTCCTGAAGTAACACCACAAATAGACAGTAATTGAAGCCTACAGTCTGTGCCCTGCCTAAAGCCAAATAAAACAGCAGCTCATGTTACAGGTCTGCACTCACCTAACCAATGCAACCCACAGCCAGACATATTCCAGGCTCAACTTTCTATTCAACTCTCCTGGACTTTGCTGCCTCATGACCTGCTGTATAACTCCCACATCTATTGTATTCTAATAGACAATGTCCTGTGACTCACAGAACCAAACACTATTGGTGGGAAGGACCCAAGTGGCTCAACTGTGCACGCAACCCTCCAATCTCCACTCTACATGCTTTTAGAGGCCTCCCTCTCAAAAACTGATAGGACAGGAGAAAAGTACTGATGCCGATACTGCTTCTTTGAAAATACAGACAAGACACTCCTGACTGAAATACTGTAGTGTAGCGTGTTTTGAAACCTCCCTGTTAATAGTCCTGACGAGTGGAAAAAGTCTGTTAGACACACAGTTGGAAACTACCATTGTTATCACTGTGAATGGCATGACTCAGGTAAGATTTGTATAAATTAGGATAAGCTAAACAATGAAGCAGTTCAGATTAGACCCTCGTTTTTGGTCCTCTGAGGGGGGGCGAAGAGGAAGCCAATAGAGGCACGGCTCAGCAGACACACAACTGGACATCCTGACTTGGATTTCCTGCTCACTGGGAAATTGTCATGCTGACACAGTCCACTGATGGCTACCTACCCGTCAAATCACCAGACAAATAACAGTCCTCTGATCATATGACACAACGAAAAACCCCAGACACGTGAGTCTTGACAGTAAGGACACTATATTCTTATAAACTATATGAAATGAGATTACATAACTCCACATGCTCAGCAGCAGTGACGCAATGCAGAAGTTACTTATGAAATATTTACTTATTGGGATGGGCAGAATATATCAAACTAATTCCATCAATCAATATTTTCCTTCCTGAAAATCACGAAAAATGTCTGAATTGCAAAATCGAGGTTATTCCTCTAGAGAGCTTTTTAACACTTTGTACAACAAATACTTCTCAAATTGGCTCTTACAGCCATAATTCTGGAGTGACAGTGATGCATAGCTGATGAATGAATATGACGCCTATGCCATGCACTATACCCATTTTGATGACCAAACTGCACAAAAACTGCGTAAAATATATTTTATTTTTTAAGTCATGCAGTCCTATTTATGTACTGCATTTATTACATTTTCAGTTGAGTAACACAATAACTTGTTACATAATTACATTATTGGCAAAATGCTTTTATGCTATCAGTTCAAATATTTCATTACACTATTGAAAAGTTATTGTGGTATTGGCTTTATTACATGTAAAAAGGCCAAAATTATTACATTATTGCCTGTTAGTACACTATTTGTTATTACATGCTTTCTTGCTAAAAAAATTCAAAATGCAACTTGTTTGGTTCTTGTAATATATTAATTTGTGAATGTATGTTTCCACTCAGGTATGGCATGTAGGTTTAGTAAAAAAAAATTGTATTTATATAAAGAATTTGTACAGCAATTCATGCAGTCAAAAATTTATCAATTAAAATAGTAAATCACCCATAACAATAAAAAAGGGGTTTTTTTTGCCCACATTGGCTAGCTCTGGTGGGTATCCTTCAAAAATATTGAATACTAGTACCTGCACCTTGGCTTCAATATGGCTAAGTAATTCCTTAGAGTCTATCAGTACTAAAAGTATTCAGTAAGTTCACTTAAACTTGTAGGAGGGAAATAATATTATGGGATCATAATGAAACTGTGGTAGGACACTGGTGTCAAGGTACATTACATTACGTTACAGTGGCAACATAATTTGGTACTAAATGATGAAGTATCTTCTGATATTTACAGTATTTTAGCAATTTAGTAGGTGATATAAATTATTCTGTTCCTAGCTCTAATTGTCTCTGTTTATGCATCTACAACAGACTGATAAGATTTTTTTTAGATCCACAACAACTAGTAGTGTTGGATTTGATATAAATCAGATCTGAAAAGCCTCCCTGCATGTCCTGCTTAAAGCTGCCACTTAATCACAGCTGTGGCCAATTTTCCTAATTTGACATAGAAAATCTGACATGACATGAATGCAACAAAAACAGTCATATGAAAGTTAGATAATCCCAGGCCGTAGGAGACTCTCTGTGTATTTAATATGGAGGGCTAAACCTCTGTGCATTAACTCTGTTATGACTAATATGGAGTCTGAGGTACTCCATCACACACTCACTCCAAATTCAGCACAGCAGTGACACTGTGGAGCCAACAACCCCAAAATGGTTCGCTAATAGCTGTGTAAACACACGCCTTGCTGTACTGGTCCATCTTTGACCACTGCAGCTTAACAGCAAAAACAAGCCATGGTGTCTACATGTAACAGGGCTTTGTTGGCAGCCTGGACCTAATACCATTTACAACTGCACCCAAAGTTAAGTGTTATCAGACTTTGTCCTTCTCAGAGGACAGAACCGAAATGTAACATGCTTTTAAAAGCCGGTGGTTCAAAATAAGAATTCCCAGAATCCCCTAAATGAAGTCTTGGGAATTCTCATGTTGCCCTCAAGGACACTTACTCTTTCAAAGCTGCTAATGCTTCCCATGCTTCCCAAACGACCCCGCATCCGACTGGCCCCCTGAAGGAAAAAACAAAAACCATCGATCAGGAAAATAAAAAAGGGGGTCGCTAATGGCATCTGTTAATCATTTTGGCACATATTTATTTCATCATTTTACATAAACCTTTTCATATTGGACTAGACGTTGTTAATTGTCTTAACACAATAAAAACATTCCCTAGAAGTCGCAAATGAGGAAAAGTATTTCTGGATGATGTTTACAGTGTCATTGTTCAGCTAAGTCTTTCAGACAATAACAGATGGCAGCAGAGATCCTTCTACTGAGGAATTACTCTGCTGTCTCACTTGCAGATATGGGTCAATCCAAATCCCCTGGATAATAATGACATAGAAAAACCAACCGAGGGACAAGTAAGGGCAACAACACGGAGGCTATGCTCTGTCATCAGTGGGAAACAGACGAGGATGAACCCAATCTACATTAAAAAAACATTCACATAAAGACACTTTAAAACATTTAAAGGCTGCTCTGCTCAACCGCACCCTTGCGAGGATGTTCTCCAGCGAGCTTGTGAGGGAAGTGCGAGCTTTATTCTTGAGGATATCGAGTTTGAAGCGGCTGCTGGTGGCTGCGGCATCTCCTGCTGCTGAGCTGTTACCTGCATTCTGGAAACAGTTGGGAAAAAAAAGTCATCACAGAGATATTTAATAAAATGTGGCTGCAATTACTTTCCCTGCAAGACCCAACTGCTTCACTGCATGGCAACAAAGAGTTTACAGCTGTGTTGCTTTGGGAATATAGTAATTGTTGCCAGGGACTTAACGTACAATACCTGAGGTTAGGGTAGTTAGTTTGTACTCGGTTTCTTTTCTAACCACTCAAGCAAAGATCAGACCTTTAAAAAGAATATTATCTATTCAGCTTGAGGAGACAATTTTATATTTAGCTGCATAAGGTTGGTCAAATATGAATGAGAAACCTGAAATGGAAATTTACTAAGATAATTATCACAATATAACAACAAAACTAACAAAAGTTGTCACTGCCCTTTTATCACCCAGCCCTTATTAATCTTTTAGAAACACACTTTACTTTTTGATCATGAAGAAATGTCAGTGATCCTAGCATCAGAACCTTAGAAGAGCATTTTCCACACCCACACTGTAAAGTATTTACCTGAGGGGCCTCTCCAATGTGTAGGTGGGTCTTCTGTTTGGTTTCACACAACTGTCTCAGATGGAGAATCACCAGCTCATTCTCCTCTTGGTCTGATCCAGGCTTCAGTCTCTGCATACATGTGCACACAAACATACAAACACTCACAACCTCAGATGGAAAAACACTCGATCCATCTGGTAAAAACTGTTTCTTGTCAAAGCATAATCACCAGAATCAGAAATCTGTCACCAGTCTTTACCTGAACTCGCTCAAAAATCTCAACCTGCTCATTGTCAGTCAGCTGGGAGAGATATTTTTGGATGGCTAGTTTTGCTCTGGGGGGATAAAGACCTGGAAACACAAACAAAACAGAGTCAAAAAAGGCTCTTTTTTCCCTCGCTTTAACTCTGAGATACAGAGCGTGTATCAATATATTGAGTCGAGTCGGAGAGAAGCGCTGGATGTGTGATTGAGTTCACATGGTTGTACCTTCAATCCTCTCGCAGAGCTTGTGCAGGTCATGCATGGGGCAGGCTTCGCAGAGCTGGATCAGGGTGTTCTTGCTTTGCAAGGCTGCTGCTGTAGAGAAGGCCTGCTTCAGTGTCAGCATCACCTCGTCCACCTGACTCACAGACAGAAGTTGGTAAGGATTAGAAATACTGCACTAAAAGCACCAGCACAAGTGCACAAAAGGACGCTGCTCATCTTCATTCACTGTGTGACTCACCAGGGACTCACTGGCACATTGGAAAACGTAGCACACATACTGACTAGGACCGCCTTCGGATGGGTCTCGACAGATGAATCCAAAGTGGTCGGTCTGCTTAATACCCTGTAACAAACGTGAACTGATAAACAGCAAACACTACAGGGGGAAGTCTATACTTTTTGAGTCTAAGAACTGTCTCTCAATACTTTACGAATCAATCTATTAAAATTACATTGCATATGGAAATAAATAAAACACATTTCTGATGAAAAATAAACAATTTACCCTCAGATTAAGGAACATTAAACCCCGGCTGCACTGCAAACCATGAAAGTATTCAACATCTACAGTAAAATGTGATGTATAAAACTAGTCTAAGCCTTTCCTCTGGCTATGACTGCAGCAGAGACGTTCAAGGGCCTTTTAGTGTAAATACTGCATGTAAAAATAAACTAACCTGACAGCAGGATGAGATATCTTTGAAGTTCTTCTCCAGCACCACTGTTTTACTATCTGGACTGATGAGGTTTACTTCAAAGCGCCCAACCTGAGAAACGGTGAAAGAGTAAAAATATATTTTGTCACATTCAAGTGAGAACATGCACGGATGCATGAAGTGCTACGCACATAAAACACTATTTCATGAGAACCACATGTAAATATTTACATAAAAACAGGATTACAGTGTCAAATGTCTCATGACGAAGCTTATACAGCAAACTATTCTGAGATCAGTTCAATGGCAGATGTAAACACACACTCAAAATCAAGGTCAACAAGTCTGCACCAACGATTTTTCCCATAATTGACTGCTATGTTGAGTATCATATTGAGCGTTGTGCTCTAGTTTTTAAATTTAGCTTCATGAGGAAATGGGTATGATGCGTGAGGAATGGCAGCTGGCTAACTCTGCAGCTCTCGTGCTTTTGCAGTCGTCGGTCACTTTCGCAGTGAGTAGCACTTGCGTCACAAATTCTACTCAGGAGTTACAGCCTGTTTAACTCAGGCAGTAACACAGGGCAGAGTTGGTCTGTACATTATAACTGGCAGCTACATGCACATAAAAATGATTTACAGTAGCGAGAATCACAGAGGGTGGACTAAATGCAGCGAGAGCTTCACCTCTGATGCAAGCAGGGTTTTCTTGTGTGTCAGATGGAATCATGTTCTGCAGGTCAAATTATGACTTGCCATTTGGGAGAGTCAAAAACACAACACCCATCACACTGATACAGTGGCTATATTTAGACCATTAACCTATCATGCACTGCAAGTTCAGAAAACATCCGGAGTATAAAATATTTGGTACAGCTGTAAGTGTGCTTTATACATGTCCAGCCCTACCAACTTCATATTCCTTTTATTTCAGTGTAAATGGCCATAATTTATGGTACCAGTCTTAGTCAGTTACTAAACCACAGGTTTTAATACTACAGTAGTGGGAAAAAACGTTTTCGGACGCCCTAAAATTCTACACAATCTCAAATATTTTCATGATATATTTGCAGGTAAATCTTTTTTGTGTTTCAAAAGCCGTGGCTGCATCAGACAGACACAAACAAATGCAAATTATTATTTTGGGGGTTTATTATTAACAAGGAGAAATAACACAACTAAATCCTTTACAGTGCAGGTATCAAACATACGGCCTGTGGGCCAAAACCGGCCCTCCAAAGGGTCCAATCCGGCCTGTGGGGGCCACATTCAGTCCAATTTGATCTCCAGTAGGTCAGATCAGTAAAATTCTATTATAATAACCAATAAATAATGACAACTCTTATCAGTTTTTTCATGGTTGTTCATGCTATTCACATTTTTTTAAATGATAGTTTGTAGATCTAAACATTGTCATCATGTAATCTTACTTCTGTGACTCTAAAACAGAGAGAAAAGTTTGGAGTAGACATTATTTATACGTTATTATGTTATTATTTTAGTGGCCCAGCCTACTTCAGATTATAATGGGAGGATGTGGCCCCTGAACTAAAATTAGTTTGACACCCCTGTTTAACAGTTCTAACATGTGATGCCCCTGGATGTGTTTCAAGGGGCATTATCTTGCTGAATCATCCAGTGGATTTCAACAACGGCACAACATTTCTTTTAAATGAAATGTACTTATTGTCATTTTCCTCTACCTGGAAGAGCATGGTGCGGTTTTTGTCGGCATCAGATGGCTGAACATGGTTTGGCGCACTCGAATGTCTGCGTCGTGTGGGTCCCATGATGACGCCTTCACCAGGCTTCCTCTGCAGAGTCCCTGCCAGGCTGCTGCAGCGTGTCCGAAACTCCTGCGGCTCCTCAAATCCAGAATCTTCTAGGATGCACTCGGGGAACGCTCCACGCAGGCTGCTTTGACTGGCGCTGCTGGAGAGGCTTTTACCTGGATAGGTTTCAACAAACACAAAATGGACAATTTACCAGATTCACAGAGCTCTGCAGTTTTCAAAGACTGTCATAGTAAGTCTAAAGACAACACGAGACAATGGGATATCATCACCTCAGTCTCCGCTAAAATAAAAATAGGTATTTGTTACTGATGGTAGAGTAGTTTCATTGCATTTGCCCACTGACAGCAAAGGAATCGATTAGTTTCATGAGTAGTTTACTGGAAAAATGGAATGTTTTGCTAGTTGTTCTGCAATGAACATATGACAGGTGACATAAATGACAAAATGACAGACACCTAAAATATTTTTTTTTGTTTAATTAGTGCCCTTTTGTAGTTGACAGGTTGCTAACTAGCCAAAGGCACCACTCCAGCGCATTATAAAAGTAGCAACTGTGGTGGAAAAAAATAATGAATGTTTGTTCCAGTTCTGCTCTGGAAACAAAATGACACACAGATGGACAAATGCGGTGATCAAATATCAACAAATATGTTCAAACACAATAAATACTCCAAACTTAAAATCTTTAATTTGAGGGAGTAAAAGCAGAGACAAAGGTTGAACTGTAGTTTGTACAAAATTGACTTAATGCACTTGTTCTGCACAGGACTCGCACCTCCACCTCCTCCTCCAATCACATCCACCCCTCCAGGCCCTTCATTATCTTCTATACGCTCCCTCAGAACAGAGGAGAGTGGGTCTCCTTCTCCCCCCATGAAGAACTCCACTGGGCCGGTCTCCGTGGAACCTCGCCGACCGTTGAGCAGGCGAAGACGCTTTCGTTCGACCTCATGTTGACGAAACTTATCGATGCAGTCATCAACCAGTGTGGATGGAGCCTTTTTGTGCCCTACCATCACCTGGAATTTGTCAAAAAATCAACTGCATTATTTCAACTGCATTATAAGAAGACGCTTGATTTTTAGTAGAGTATGTAATTCTACCTTGCCGCAGTAAAGCACTTCATACTTCTGGGAGTTATAGAAGGCCTCATCAGCTTCCTGTTTGGGCTTGGCATCTTCCTTTAGGGCCGATTTGGATACTTGGCGAATACTGCTGATCACCTCAGGAACCTTACACAAAGGAGAGTGGAACAAAAGGATATGATGAATAGGAAGATATTAACAAAGAAAAACAAGGCAACAGAGAGAGTGTAAAGTAAGCTGGAACCAAAAACCAGCTGAGGGTTTCTCTATGGCATCTCCTACAACTGCGCAAACATCAGTACCAACAATCCTACAGCATGAACACATTGCTTGCATTGCTTGATCCTTAATAGAAACTGTCATATTTCTTTCAAGAAAGTGTTGAACATGGACTGAAAAAACAAAAACTAGACAACTCAGAACAAAAACAAGATGATTTAGATGACCGTAGCAGTTTATCATGTTGACTGGCTGCATGTTATGACTTGAAATAATTCAAGGCTAAGAAAACAGTGTTAAACAAAGACTAATAAAACGCTAACCAACAAAACAGACGGTCCAAACACTACAACTGTTAAAGGAGTAGGAACCAAGCCAGGAAACAGCCATGCTCTATGGGACGGAAGACAAAACAGGACTCTGGAAGAAATCAGAGATGTGAAGGTCACTGCGCTTGTTTCCACTTCACTATGCTGGCCGTTTGCACCTTATTCCACACCTGGAGGAGCAGCCACCAAAGCAGGAAACACAGTACGTTTCAGTAACTCCGATCCAGGAAAGAAAACACAATATACAAGTCAAAACAGAAAGCATGTATTTTTCCAAGTCAACTCTTAGGAAATACTTTGGAATTTCAGGGCAGTTCATCCTTCAATCTTAATGTATTTTACAAGCCAGAATTGAGAAAATGACTCTGAGATCATCGTTGATTACACCACCACAATGTTGGCAAAGTCAACACCATTGACAGCCTCTGACTGACCCGGTTCTCTAAAAACCATCTGTGCCTTGAACCAGGGCTGCAATCAAGGTCACTTAAATACCTAGTTTAAGACAGCTAACTCTAAAACAAACAGTAGCTCCACATACTGCACACATCATCTCAGATAACACTCACACACTGGCGGTTGGGTAAATACATTTATAATGCAGAGAGAGGGAAGTTATGTAACCAAGCACAGCGGTGTCACTCTAGAAGCACAACCACAACAACAGGAGAGAGGCAGGAGGGCAACAGGAAAGGAATGATTGTGAATAAAATAAAACATCCTGGCATAGTCGTTTGCTTTCTTTGCACAGAGCCTGTCTCCATTCTGTGGGACACAGCAATCAAAAGTGTTACCATTTTCCTGCTGCGGCTACATGAGCTATTTTAAATTTCCATTTTTCAAGTGCCGGGCTTCTTGAGAGTTGTGCTGTGCAGTGTACACGGCTGGCTGGTGAAAGAGAGCTGTGTTGAGATGTGGACGAGGGCATGTGGTGAGGGTGGGTGGACGGACACAAACTTAGTCATCTACACTAAACCAAATATCTTTCCTCTGAAAAAAAAAAAAAAAAAGATTTTCTCCATGTTTGCTTTTATATATTCCAGGAATCCTTGAAGATTTTGTAAAGAACTAGCTCAGATAATACTAAATACTACGGTGTAATTAGTCAAACCAGTCCCACAGCCCCATGATTTAATCAAACATCCAACTTGCAATCGTGAAAAGGAAAAAAAAAAAAACTGTTGTAACCCTGTCAACACAAATAACTAGCAAAAACATAACTTTAAAAGAATCACACCAATTAGACATGTTACTTTAATTTTCCATGAGTGAAACAAATATATAAAAACGAAAGGATAAAAAGCCATTCTGCATTTGCAAACATAATCTTGAGACTATGAGCTGAGAGATTCAGAGGCCTCAGTGGCTCCGAATCACAGCTCTACTGTCACAGTAAGACCTCTGCCTTACACCGTTTCATCACTGAGGAGGAAAAAAAAAATTAGTGTCGTCTTAACACTTAAAAGAACTGCTCGATTATACATGAGTAAGATGACACTGCAGCACCTTTGATCTGATTAATTATTTGTAGTGAACCCAATCCAGCAGCAGTAGCAGTGGGTGGAGACCGGCACGGACAGGCAGTACTCCACCACTGAACAGAGGAAGGGTTCGCCACTGGAAATCTACTCAAACATAACCTCCCATTCCAATTGTTGTTCGGAGTCAGCCTAACCTTCACCTATCATTGCCTGGCTCTAACAGCCACTATCAGTGACATTGGTTGTGATCCAAAGCCTGTCTGCTGGATATAAATGGCGGCGGCCCAGCGCAGCTTTAGAGCTTAGGGGAAAACAAACATGAGGATTGTCCCCTCTGAGCTGGTAGAGTCCTGAGCACTTTCAGTGAGTCAGCTTGTGTTGTATCAAACCGCTCTACAATAGGCCCTAATATCTGATCAAACAGTAGCTGGCATGCACTGTTGTTCTGTTGCTCTTATCAGCACCATTAAGCCACATCGCTGAGGAACACCGAGGGTCTGACACACTCATCCACAGCATGTGTGATCAGCTATGTGGACTCCTTTTAAAAGGGATACAGCTTGGCACGGAAGATAATTCCCCTGTTAACGCGAAACCAGACAATGCCTTCAGTTAAAAGCTATAAATGTCTGCTACTGTAATTCATCAAAATAAATCAACCCAGTTACGTTTAGCTTCATTCATCATCATAACCTTAAAATGTCAAATTTCAATTTTACAATACAGGAGGGCATAGAGGCTATAAAAAAAAAAGTCATTAATTCAAAAACACTTTCAGATTCATGTTCCTTATGGTACATTTGGTAGAGGCCCAACTTTACAGAGACCGGTTCTTAAGACACCTATCTGTTGTCACGTGTTGCTCAAGCTGCACTACAGCTCTAACGCCCGCTCTGTGCTTTTCCATGTGCCTGAGGACAAACTCAGCTCTCACTCAACACAGTAAAACAAAGTTCATGTCCCAACTCAAAACAAAGCAAGACAAAAGTCTGTTTCAATGTGGGGCAACAGATCCTATCATATCATGATTAAAAGGCACAATGTACTCATTAGACAGAAGTGAACTGAAGTTTAAATTAACTCATGAGGACAGTTTTTGGAATCAAACATTGACTCAAGATCTGAATCCGTGTAACTCAGTTTTTCCCAAATGAACTAATAATGATTTTAAAGTTTTTTTGTTTTTTTTTTTAACTTTCATAAACAGCAGATAACAATCAATGATCTTTATCTTCTAGTTTTGCATGAAACTTAGAGTGTCATGTTAAACGACAGTGACTGGGTCGTCTCACCCTGTAGTCCTAGCCAATAATAAAAGAACAGGTGTTACTCAACAGGTTTGAGCCCTTTTCCAAAGCACCCAAAGGAATGTCTTGTGTCTTATGGTGCTCCTTATTACGGATGAATACCTAATACATGCATGTTTTGCAATGAAACCAAAATAAACTGTTCCAGCTTTTTTTTTCAAAAAACATATTTAATGTCAAATTTTCATTCGTCGTACAACTTTAGTGAAATCTATCACTCTTCCCTGACGTGGCAAGTCCTAACTGTCAGTGGATGATGAGCAGCACCCACAAAACAACAGTGTCACCCAGTGAGAGATTCCACTGAGGTCTGTGTCCAAGTCAGTGCAGAGGTCAAAAATATAGGGCTGTGGTTTCTATTGTGCAGAGGCTCACAGTGTCTATTACTGGCTTCACACAAGCTCAAGCTGTTGTATTTGTGCTGGCCACAGGACTCCATGTCAGGTAAAAGGTTACACTTAAACTTTGAATGAAAGTGATTGTTCAACTCAGTGCTTGATATTGTGCCAAAACAATGTCTCAACTGTTGTCATGGATATTGCAAAAGAGAGTCTAGAAATACAGGGTGGAAACCTAATGTACAGTACTGTGCAAAAGTCTTAATCCACCTTTACTTTTGTTGTTTTCGCAGGGTTGAAATGAGCATACATATTTATTTCTCATTCTGTTTTCTTCACATATAACAGAAAAATACAGAAAACATGTGTATAGCCTTGAAAGACACACAAAAACTGAACTGAATGTGTTCTAAAGGTTTAAGTCACTATTTAGTGTGACCCCTGTCCCACGACAAGAAGAAGCACAAACACTTACAAACATCTAACATGAGTTGAAAGAATGAAACCTGGTATAAAATATCAGAAAATTAATGCTATAAATCTCATATTTTATGAACATAAGGGTAAAAGACATTAAATGCAAAGGGAGGTCACATTAAATACTACTTCTTTAATTTATAGAGGCTGTTTTCCCTGAAACTTGTTTTTCCTGCTGTACATACTTCACATATATACAGATTGTATTTTAATACAGAGACTGAGAAATGCATATGTGTGGTCATTATAACTTTACTAAACCACCAAACCTAATGTTTGTTTGTTTGTTTATTGTTTGTTTCGAGCAGAAGAAAAGAAAAATCTTTTTTGTGTACAAGGAACCACTAGCACACTGTTCAGAGTACACAAGTTGATAAATAAAAGTGATCAATACATGATGGAAATTTCCATGCACATTAATAATAAATAAATAATAAATGTTGTAACACATACAGACATAACATGTAAAATTTTATATTTTTTCACATCATTTTGTTTTAATCTTTTACATCCATGAACAGATACTAGCCTATCTTATATATCTTTCTTTAATTCTCTACTCTAATTGGTCCATGTCCATATTCTACACCTTGTTGTTTCTGTGTAACAGGCTAATACAATGTTCTTCCCAGTTTCAGTCCTTACACAGATAATATCAGCCCATATCTTGTATCATCAATGACAGAGGCCAATATTTATCTGTTGTGTGTTATTTTTGCTCATGTAATGACAGTGTGATGCAGGTCACCAATAGCTAGATTTAATGAAAGTCCTAACATTTGAGGAAATCGTACACCAAAAAAACAAAAGCAAAAAGTAAAACGGTTGACAAAGACATTTATTAGAGTCAGTTAAATTTGTGGCAGCAACTGAGAAAAATCTGGGAAGACACAAGTAATAATTTGTGGTTCTTAAATGGTTCAATAATAGAAAATAAAGTACAGTGTATGACTATAATCTTGTCATACACTCATCATCCCTAAAACTAAAAATGGAGGTTCACATTAGTTTCCTGTAATATGTTATTGTGTCATTTATCATGTCTTCTCGTGTCATAAATAGGACATACCTGGTTAATTGAAGTCAGTAACAATGGCTGCAGGAGGGTGTTGCACATGGCAGCAGGGTAATGATAGAGGAAGCCACACATTCCACATGGCCCACCCTGCACATGTTGGGAGCTGCTGGCTGCTAAACCAGTTTTTGCTGTGTGATAATGCTGAATGTGGCGTGTTCAAGATGTGTAAGACAGATAGACTATTAGAATCACAGTAGAGACGCGTGACACCTTAAAAGTGGATCTCCCTCAAAACGTATTGCCTCTCCTGCTCTCGGCTTTCACCGGCAGACAAACAACCTGCCTGTGCCTCTTTACATGCCACGGGAAACCAGATACGGTTCAGGCCCGTTTGAGATCAATGCAAACGTGAGCACCGCTGGATATGTGTTTGTGAAGATCTCCTGGTTCATGGGATAAAAGAGGAAAAAATACTAAGAGTGAGTGTGCAGGGTTTTCTACAGTACATCAATAATCACCCTGGCACAACTCCAAACCATGATTCACATAAAAAGACAAAAAGATACTACGAGAAACTGTCAAAAATACTCAAGCATAAGCAGACAGACACACATCAGTGCCACTGGGGTGAGCTCTTGAGCACAGTGTTAAACGTGCTGTATATAAACAGCAAAGGCTAAAAAGCAGACAGCATATTGATTTTCAAACAGTTACTCCCACCTTCCTGATTCTTGACTTTTAAGCACATTTCGGTTTATTACTCAAGAGTGGCGTGCTGATCAGCATGGAAATGTGCTGACTTGTGACATTATAAGAACTGAACAGGCACAATATCAAGATGTCTGATCCCCTGAGAGAAAAAGCACAGGCATGGATTTATTTTGCCCAAAAAAAATCCAGGGTGCTCTGTTTATCATCCATGGTGACCTAAATACTTAATACCAAAGCAAACATGTTTTGACCATTCACTGATCTACTGTGTGTTTATAATGAAATGACATGGGTATCGCCTTGAGGAGCTTTGCATTCAGCCTGTCCATTACATTTTTTTGTTTTCTGTTTACACTCCAAACTATTCAGCTCCTCAAACAAACTAATGGCTGCACTTTCCTAAGTGTCAAGACCAACTATAACAGATTTGTAGTTGAGGAACCTGGACTTTAACTTCAAAGTTGATCTGGAATGAGAAAAATATTATAAATAGAATAGAAAATGTCAAGTAATTTCTAAAACACTCTCCCATTGTTGTTAATTCTCCTTGATGTGGCCACAATCACATTATGTTGTGAATTGGATTAAACCACTGATGATCACTGGGGATCCCCTGTCTCTTTGTTTTGCTTTAACTGTTTCACTGTCACGTGCATGTTTATTTTTGACACTAGGTCAAGCCTACCTGGTTGGGGTCGCAGGCCTTAAACACATGACAGGACATTTCCGACTCCGGGTTGTCAGGCTGGCCCCGGAGGAGATAGGCAAAGTAGGTGAGATCATTGCTGTTGTGAATGAAACGAGAGATGAGCTGAGCTTTGTGCTCGAATATGAACACGGAGGAGTTGTTGGTGTTGGAGGGGACGCATCGGATGAAGGGGGGGTTGAGGACCAGCTGAACGTCCCGGGGCTGCACCACGGGGCCGCAGTCGCCCCTCTCACTCCGCCTGCGGATCTCAGCCACCAGCCACGGCAGCATGGGCAGGGTGGTCCGCCTGTCCAGAGACGACCATCCGATGTAACTCAGGCCGAACCTCCTGTCTGACTTGGGGGGGCTGTTCTCCTTCTCATCCTGCAGCTCCATGTTGCTACAGTTCCTGTCTTCCAGCTTCTTACCAGCAATATGACACTAAGTACTCTAACAATTATTCACCATTCCCTGACAGCAGAAGACATCCAAAGTGCAGCTGAGGCTTGTTTGCAACACTTCTCATGTCCTCATCCTTGAAAGTTCACACCACGGAGGCCACTAGCTGCATGTGCGGACCAACATGTGCTCGTCCAGGCGATGAACTGCTGCACTTCAGAACATCCGGAACCTCCAAAATGAATATACTTCTACCGTTATGGACTCTTCTCTGCTCAGCTTCTCCACTGTTTGCATGTGCTGTGAGTCAAACTCTAAGCAGTCCTGTCCCAACCAGGCTTGCTTGGCTAAACGTGGCTGTGGATTGCTCCTGTGTAAACACAAGTCGCCCACAGAAATCAGATTTCTTTGACGCTTTGTGTTGCACAGCTGGGCGGGGCATCACGACACTCCCAGCCCTAAAGTCGGCACACACACAAGTTTCGCTGGCGAAGTGGCGTTTTTCTTTCCCATCCTTCAATAATACACTAACACTGATGCTTGTTTATCGCTTTCCAAATGCTCTAACTCCCGACACTGATGATCCTTTCTTCCACAGCGTCTTTGGAGGCGGAGCGGCTGCGCGCGATGCCGACCCGCCCAGGAGTCCCATGTGCAGCTGTGGGAGTGGGCCGGTTCGGATCCGCCGTGTGAAACGTGACAAGGAGGCTCCACCTTTTCCCACTGTGGTTAATAACTGGAAAGTCTCTACCGTGGTAGTATGGAAAGTGTGTTGAACCCCGTGGCACTTGCTCCATTGGCTTTGAGATTTTGTGCGTGATGGAGTCAAATGCAGAACAGTGGACTTTTTGTAGTGTTAGAAAGGCAGAAGCAACATGTTCATGTATTTGCACGGAAACTGTGCAACAACACCGGTTTAAGTGGATGTCATCACATGCATTATGCTTTACGTCATTGGTGTCAAACTTATTTTAGTTCAGGGCCTGACCTCAGGCAGTAAAATAATAACACATAAACCTCAAAATAATGACTTCAATTTTTCCACTTTATTTCAATGCAAAAGGTTAAAATATATTGTGAAAATGTTTATATTTCCAAACTATCCTTTCAAAAAAAAGTTCATAACCTGAACAATCTGGTTTTTCTGAACAATATTATGCCTCGTCTTATCATTTACACATGTGCATTACAACTCACAGATCACAGCGGATCTACAAAGGTACAACACATTTAGTAACAGGCATAACGTTACGATTGCACTTATATTTCTATGAGAAATTTCAGGTAACGTTGTGAAAGGATAGTTTTTAAATGTAAACATTTTCACAATGTAATTTTACTTTTGCAATGTTTCATACTAAAACAAAGAGGAAAATTTGGAGGCATTATCATGTCATTATTCATAGGTTTTTATGTTATTACTTTACTTGTCTGGCCCCCTGGAGATCCAACTGGGCTGTATGTGGCCCCCTGAACACCCTGACTGTTAAGGTCTTCAGTGTAAATTTTGCACTTTACAAATTCATCCTGCAGGCCGGATTGGACCCTTTTGTGGGCCAGTTTCAGCCCGCGGGACGTGTGTTTGACACCCCTGCTTTATGCACTAAAGGGAGTTCCCACCTGCCAAATGCCAAAATTCCAAGAACTCCGCTGATCCTAAAAATAGTAGCTGTGCTTTACATAAATAACCTCATCACTGGAGCAGGAGCCTTTAGCTGTGGAGCCTATAACTCAACCTAACTGTCTACACACATAGATGAACTCCAGATGGCAACCGATGTGTTTTCAAAACCCAACACAGCACAACCAAAACACCCCAGTCAGATGCAGTCATGTTACTTCTCTTTTGCTCTTTGAGTGTACGTTATGTGAGAATAAAACTTTAAGTGATCCAGGTCCTCTTTACACAGGATAATTAAATCCTCATTTGCTGAAGCCCCTCCAGCGTGCCTTGAGATCCCTGCATTTAAAACAGGAATTCATTGCTATAAGACTATGACTTTACACTCAGGTAGGTCAGAAACATGTGTAGAGACATTTTATAGAGACATTAGATTAAAAACTGTACACTGCTGCACAGGTTAAAATTTTATCTACCTACTATGCTGCCTCTTGGCCACGTCATCCTCAATTGACCTACCTGGTAAAATAAATAAATCAATAAATCATTGTAAATCATTGTATAACTGCTTTTCATTGACTTTCAGTGTACTGTATGGGATCCAATGACCATGCAAATGAGGTTTATTTGTAACTGATTTATTTCAACACTGTTACATAAGCTCTAAGTCAGAATGTACTCGGAAAATAGAACAAAAGATAAGACTTCTGTAGCACACGTAAAAGTGTTACCATAGAAACACAAACATCAATGGAAGTGTTAATAATTTAGACATTAACAGAAAGAAAATAAAACCAAGTGTAGATAATATAACTTAAATTTTTCAAAATATTGACATTTAAAGTAAGAACAGGCATTTTCATCTACTTTTTACAGGCTTTAAAGACATTTTAAGGCATTCAGCAGACAAAACATCGGTGTCAAAAACTTCCTTTGGGACCTGAAGAGCTTCAGTTTTCCACCATCCGTCATACAGTCTCCATAACAGCAGCCATCTCCTTGAACTGGTTGTGAAAGTTCTACAGAAAGCCCAAGATATCAAAAACCAAGCAAGTTAGAAATTTCACAACCCAAGTACCATGCAGCTATACATTCACAAGAAAACATACACAGACCTGGAACTGTGGAATGGTCATTTCGAAAGACCTCTGACAGATCTGTCCAGATGGCTCAGCAACTTTTAACAGCAGAGACACGTAAGGGGAGTTCAGAGACCGGCAGGTGTCGGAGCTCACTGCCATGCCAAGCTTCCACTGCATGTCCACTAACTGCAAACACAAATCACAATAACAGGTAGGGCTTATCAGTCTTGCTGTGTTAATGTAATCAAAAACCATTGAAAATGGGCACCTAGGCATATTATTGGGACATACTCGCCCCATGCTGAGCACAGCCAGGACTTTTCGCCGAGCGTGGATTGATGCACCATGTTCACTCCACAACTTGTGCAACACCTGGAGGGAATGTTTGGGCCACTTGCTGTCAGATTTTTCTAGCCTTGACACAAGATCATCCCCAGAGAGATTGTTCTTGCCAGCAGACCTGGTGATAGAAAACTTTATGGTCAAACCAGTACAACAATGAGCTTTTTGGTGTCTGTGTATTCATTCAGTAGCTGTAGTAAGAAGAGATGAGACAGGAAACAAGAGCAGAGGCAGAGAGGAATGAAATGCAAAAACACAGAGTCTGCTCATGGGTACCCCTGCAAATCACTCCACGATGGGTCATCATAATAGTAGGCTTTCTTTATGTTATTCATTTTCTAAAACTAGGCTCATAATCATGATATAATGTTATTAAGACTTGATTACAATCTTGGCACATGCACAAAACAAACATGGAAAAATAAACCATCTTGTTCCAAAGAAACAGTTGGAGATTACATGGAGTAAAATAAAACAAACAAAAAAAAACAACAAACATTTGTTCATTATATTGCAACAAACCACATTTCAATACAAAAATATTATGCGAGGTACCTGAATGTTATCAACAGGTATCTGATAATGTTCTGTAGAGCTTCATGATCCAGTCTGACATCAGCTCTCAATAGTCTCTGTTCAGAAGAAGCACAACAGAACAAGTCTTGAAAGAGGAACTAGTAAAAATCGGTTACTAAAAGTAAAAAACAAAGTTTAGGGAAACACTGACTCACATCAGAGATTTCAGCTGAGTCTACTCCTCTGGTTAGTCCTTGAAGATAAGTCAGAATGTGCTGACACTGTTTATAAGATTATAAGATTGGTTATCAGAAATACATCCTTTATGGCAACAACACCACATCCTGTGTATCTTGTGCAAAATACTGAATAGTTGCAAATAGAATAGAATAGAATAGAATGCTAGCCCTAAAAAGAACACAATTATGTGACATACAATCCTACAGCAGAAATATTATATGTGAGGTGCAGTTCTTCTGCAAGACAGTTTGTAGTCACTTTGGGAAAATTATCCTGAGAAAATGACATTTTATTTATGTGAATGCATAGTTGTTCCTTTCCATACACACATTTTCATCTGCAGGGTCAAGGAAGCCAAATTTATGACTTTTAAAGACATTTTTCAAGGAGTCTTACATCAAATTTAAGACCATTCACAAAAATATCAGTACAACAGGCCTCATAGTTCTTGTCAGTTACTGAACTAGTCATAACCATGTTGCAATTCAGCTAATGTTACGTTTCTCCATTATTAATGTTCCTGTTACTGTCATTCAAGCTGCTAAAGCTCATACCAGAACCCCTCCACCCATGAATGACTGTTGGTGGCTCCACTCATTCTTCATTTTTCTAAAATACTAAACACAAAGTACACATTTGACAAATTTTGTACAAAGATTTCCAAAGAAAATACAATACCATTAATGTGTCTGTGGAATTTTGAAGAGCTTTGCCAGATTTGGGGATGAATTAAAATTTTTAAGGATAATTAAGGCCTCAATTTAGGACAAAAAAATTAAGACTTTTAAAGGATCTATGAACATCCTGATTTCTGTCTGTAGTTTATGTAATGCTGGAAATTCTACTTTTTGTAAACATGTCATTGCTTGATTAATGTCTCGAAGATCCATATGGGTGCAGAGAGAATAGATTGCCTATATGATTAATATTTAAGAATATAATTACTCACTACTTCACCAAACAGATCTGATGGCAGCCTACAGATGTTGTCCACAACTTTGTCGACACCTAAAATACAAAACTGAAATGTAATTATTCACATACTTTTCATCAAACATGACCTCAGTACTATCAAATGGACATAGAAGCACCCTTAATAAAATTAAATTGAACAAAATGTATGACTGTTACTGTTACAAATTCTAGTATGAGTTTCTCTAACTTGAAAACAAAACTCTGTGTACATCTCAATTGACAGACGCTGCACGTTGTATTTATTGCTTTATGTATTTTGGTTTTGAAGCGAAAATGTGGGCAGATATTTAAGAGGTAATACAGGTTTTTAACAAAATGGTAAAAAGAATCCCGTCGAGTTACTATCGACACCATAAATCTGTTCGCTTTATCAGTTGTGCTAATGTACAGACCTAGCTAGCCACGGTGTTAGTTAACTAGCTAATAGCCACAAACGACTTCCTTCAAAGTAGACTTATGCTGACCCTGAGTTTAATTAAAACAGATTTCTGTTTTAACAACAAGATACGAGACGAAAGACCCACGATGCAAGTTAAACCCACCACATGATTCCTCTGTCGCTGGCATCTTCTTTCATGGACAAAACCTGAGGGTTAACGTGAAGCCGAGTAGCGACAAACCCCTAAATTCTAAAGGCAACAGCGCCCCTGTGTGGCGGCTGAAAATGAAAGTACAAAATCTTAGATCGAGCAGCAGCTTGAACTCTTACGAAGTAAATTTATAAACGATTAGGTGTGGGGGGTGCGCTATTATTTTTCATTGTAATACAGAGTGTGTGTTCAGAAATGAGTAGCCTTAACATCGGGAGTTGTGTGTCTGACACGCCCATGATGACCCTGGAATAGTCCACTGTACTACTACCGGGGTGGAAAAACGTACAATTGTTTCTTCATTTTGGGATTATATGCTTTATTTTGTGCAACATATACTAAAATAATTTCTAAAATATAGTAAAAACTGAATTTTATCCAGTAAGAATTGCCGTAACTTATTCTAAGAAGTGAACTTATGGTTTCTAATAATCACACTCCCCTTTATAATACGGTGCGCTTTCCACACACGGAAGCAGTCCCAGCTGTCAAACCGATTTGCAAAGAACAGTTTCATCTCACGGTTATTGAGAAAATATACTTAAACTGCTGAAAATGGACTCTCCACGGTGGTTGCCTTTGGAGTCAAATCCAGAAGTATGTATTGTTTTTTCTCCAAACTGTATCGTTTTATCAAAATCATTCATTCATCAGCATGTGAGGCTGGCTAACAGGTAGCTAACTGAGAACAAAAGCTGAAGCCGGTGTGACTGCTGTGGTAAATAAACTTTTTAATTAACACTTGTTTTCTCCTTTTTTCCGTTTCAGGTCATGTCAAAGGTGAGTATTTTCTTTTTGAGTCATGTTAAATAGGATAGTTTAAGTTTCGACGAAGCAACTTTACACAGGGACATGGCCTACCGGTAGCTATGCTAACTGTTAAACCATGGTTAACATCGGTTGGGGAATTAAGTTATAATGGAATATATATCTGATAAATACCATAAACAGTAAAAGGCAGTGCCGGATTTGACAGAATTATAAGCTCAACTTATTGCTTTCCTTGTGCTCTAAGTAAACAGATATGTATTTTTTGTCCTCGTTATTTCATAAATATTCATCACAGTGACCACTGACAGTTCCACTGCAACCCCTGGGACCATTTCACCTGTCAGTGAATATAATGCTATAGCTGATTGCTGCAGTTTTCATCTTCAGTTTCATTCCATCTAATTACTCCAAATGTATTATCAAATACTGTCATGCTTTATCAAAACAATTTGAGAATACTGGGATACACTTACACCGTGGTAGGATGTATTATGTGTATTGTAACTCATGTTTGGTTTAACGTCGTGTGCCACATATTGTTTAGTCGGAAGCTCTATAGGCATACACTCTGACACTCAGGTTTTGCATAGTTTCTCAGTTCTTTGGGAATGAAGCCAACCTGGCAATTTGGAGATGTTTATGGATTGGATCCAGAACTTCTCAGCATGGTGCCAAGACCAGTGTGTGCAGTGTTGCTCCTCTTCCCTGTGACAGAGAAGGTACTTAATTCTACAACATACTTTGTGTATACTGTATAAATTGTTTATCTGTGAATGATAACTAAAGTCTCCAAATTAAAATACAGAATTGAGCAAATGTCTCATTTGTCTCTGCTGTCTTGCTTTTGTGCAGTATGAGGCTTTCAAGCAAGAAGAGGAAGAAAGGCTGAGAGATCAACAGGACGTCTCTTCTGATGTCTACTTTATTAAGCAAACCATTGGGAACGCATGTGGAACAATAGGATTAATACATGCAGTGGCAAACAACCTGGCACACTTGGAATTTGGTGAGCAATAGATGAATTTTCTAATTGAGAAGACACCTATCACTGTGATGTTAGGTGCTTGGAAGATGGGGAAAATAGGAGGGTAAATCAAACTGTTAAATTTGCAACTCAACCGGCTCGACCAATTTAAAGTTTTTAATTACGTTTGGCTATGAAAAAATGCACACTTTTTAAAATAAATTAAAAGCTAAATAATGTGTAAGCTTGCAACGTCACACAATACTGACGGATCAAAGTTAGATGCCAAGCCCTTTCGCTTTCAGCACTGCTGGCTCTATTTTCTGTAGATTACATTGTATGTTGTCTTTTCTTCTCAGAGCCTGATTCTTCTCTCAAGAAGTTTCTTGAACAAACCACTAAAATGACCCCAGAGGAGAGGGCCGCCTTCCTGGAAAAAGATGAGGTAGTGAAAACTAAAATGCACATCTTGCTCAAGAATGATGTGATGAAACGGCCAGACTGGCTTTGTTGCCTTTGTCCAACAATGGGTATTGCAATCAGACTTGTCTGGCTGTGCTTGAAACTCAGAATCTAAAGTACATTTCAGCTCAAATTTTACATAGGGTAGGTCTCTCCTTTAATACATTCCAAACTGAAGATGGTAAAACAGTCCAGATTTGGATCCACACCCAGAATCTAGAATTGGGAGATGGAGCAACTTTTCACTTGTTTATTTTAATGGTCTCGAGAAGCTATT
>JAPQRQ010000015.1:17035094-17048868 GCA_037367365.1 Apogon talboti | reverse complement strand
AGGTGCCCAGTTCTTAATAACAATACAGGTTCATGCATCAGCAACAAAAAAAATCATATTTATTTATTCATTCGTTCTTTCACTCATTCATTCATTCATTCATTCATTCACTCATTCATTTATTTATCAGGGACAATGCAGTGACACATAGTGAATATATTGTATAGAACATCTGATGTTCTGCACAAACAGCATATAGAACTGCCTTACCTGGTTGGGCTTTCAACAAAGAATACATTTATATACAGTATAACTCACAATAATAATTTTAAAAAATAGCAGTAATAAATAAACAGTAGTATAAACAAACAATATAAAAGGTTATTTACATCCTCCACACACTCATACACAGAGGAAACCTCATTCCAAGCATTCTTCAGAGTCCTGTTCACTTTTCCTCTCACACCTCACTGGAGACAGTTTTCAGTGAAATTGTTTATTTGCTAAAATAGACAAAAGAAAAGTAAAGTTAATAACTAAAGAACCTGCAGTCGGCCATAACAAAGTTAAGTGTTATTCTATATTTTTATGATTTGGAGTATATATTCACACTGTTGCCCATAAAGTTGGAATTAAATATCGTTACCTCTTCTCATGAATTGATGGTGACAATGTGATTTATTCTTGATGGATGAGATGTAACTGGGACTCAGTATGTCATCGCTGCACCTCATCAAAAGTTATTACGGATGTGTATAAATAGGAATATAAAGAGGAATGTGTCTGAAAAAAAAAGTCATCCAACTTTATGGGCATATTTTTGCTTTGACTGAACTTTCTTTACACTGAAAGGATCAATGGGGAATAAAATGTAAGTAATTTTTTTTTCTAATTATACACTGGCCGATGATTCATCCCCTTAGGGTTGTATGAAAGTATATCTCCCACAGGATCTTGTTAATACTGGCAGCTGAGCAGTCGGTGCGCCTTTCTGTCCGCCCCCATTTACCTGGTGAATGTAAAATCAAGGCTCACTTGGTTGTGTGGTGAACAACGAGAATACCTGATTGGAAGTGATGGAGAAACGAACAATGCTTGATCTTTAGAAGATGATTTGTCAAGTAGAGTGCAAAAACCTGGACAGATAGTCACTGTGAAAGTCAAACAGTGGAGCTGAAGAATGGTACTGACTATCAACAACCAGCCAATGGAGGAGCTCATGGTGGTGGCTTGGGTTCCTTCACAGTGAAGCGTATGGGATCTTAACTGTCTCAGGTTGCATTTGACTAAGCCTTGACAATAACAAAAGACAAGCAGAGGAAGTTTAATTAACCCATAAAGACCCCGGGCTACTTTTGTGACTGTTCCCAAATTAATTTTTCTCTATGTGTAACCTAAAGTAATTCATCACCATTTACTCTAATATTATGCTCTGTATTATCCATTTTTCAGTGAAAATCAGGTATTTTCCTGTATTTAATGTACTAATTGCGTAGATGTTCTTTAAAGCTCAGATTAAAGTTGAGGGTTATTTTATCAGAAACAGAGAAAACTGAAGAAAAAGACCAATCTTTCCGCAAAATATATCATTAACTGAACATAAAATAAACGTCTCCATCCTCTGTCATTGATCCAACTCCATGGGCTTTACTGGTGAATCAATGTTATAGAAGCTGACGGTGTTTCCGCGGTAACTACGGAGCCTCTGAACATCCAAATGGGTCATATCTGATGACCATGAAAAGATGAATAACTGTATTTTACACCAATTATTTACATGTATAGATAGGATTAGTGGATCAACAGGTATTAAACAGTTTATATCAGTGAATGATTTGGTGTTTGGGTCTTTATGGGTTGAATACAAAAAATAATTAGATTAGTTTTAATTTAGTTAAATGGAAATGGAATGATTTTCTTCAGGAACTCAGTTTTTCTACAATCCCAAGTACCCTATCCTTTACATAAACTGAAATGTTGTTGTGGTTTCTGAAAAGTTGTGATTTAACCCACAGGGTCACCATACTATTTTTTAAAAACATGTTTTTATTTTCCATCTTATTACTACACATGCAAATTCTTAGATGCAGGCCGTAAAACCCAGTGAGCTCTCCCTCTGAGCCCAGAGTTTGGAAATGATTTACACTTAGTTTTACACATGATGAGCATGAGGAGAGATCAAGGTTATTCATTATTAGCTTCACTCACTTGTTATTTAAATCGGTAAGCCATTAAACCATGGCATTGAAACTAAAACATTGACTTAGTGTATTCCACCGTAAATAAACCCTGTCCTGTTGCATTATCACACCCAGGGATGGCATATTGTTGGTATTTTATGCCACCCTGGCATCATATGACCTTTGGATTTCCAGAAAAATCTCCCTCAGCATTTAAATGTCACCTGTCTCTGTGTTCTCTGAGGTTCACAGTAAACAAGGAATGTACTGAGTGGAACTCTTCAGACCACCTGTCGCTCTGTCGTCATCGGCCGCGATGTGGTCCGTGTGCATCAGTGTGAAACAATTATTTACAGCCAGGCAACATCTCTGATGATCATCTGAAGCTCAAGCCATTTAACCCGAAAGCAAACAAATTAATGCGCTCAGTAAAAATAGGCCACAAACCCCAACAGCTCCTCAAACAGAGTCAGAACCAAACTGGCAACATTTTCCTCAGTGCTCATAAATTTTTCGCTTTCCTCCATCAACCATTCAGTCCTCCAGCTGAATTTATTCCAGATAAAATGATGAGACACTGCCATATCACACTCAGCCAATACCACCAAGGTGTTTTCCTTTGTTAGCAGTTCCATAGAATTTCCATTTAACATAATAACAATGAGCTCTGAGCAAAGACTCAAGTCTTGCCTTCTGGTGAAATGCATCAGTGTGTTATTGACAGCTTTAGAAGGACCGTAGTTGCCGTGATCAATGTTCTCGCAGCTCTTTGTCAAAGTATGACGGTTCATTGGTTTTCGCCTCGAGCCATATGACCATCTGAAAAAAAATCAAGCCGCTTTTCTGACGAGCTGTGGGGGACCCGAGTGGGAGCCTTTTGTAAGCAGAAAAAATACAGTATTGGAGTCAATATATAACTGGTATTTGACTGCACGATGCTGGGACCTCCTTATTAATGGCCAAGATTGATGCAGAGTTAAAGGTTTCTCTGTGAGAGTCGGGTCATTACTCCAAGAACAACATGAGTCAGAATTAGGAAACCCTGAAGTACAGGCTTAAAATGATACTGATTTCTTACAGCAGGACTGGAGAGTTTATGTATGACGTTTTCATTTTCAGATTTTCGAATAAATGTTAACCAGAGCCTGCTTAGCTTATTGTTAAAATTTTACAAACCACATAGTAAATGTATATATTTATTTATTTATTTAAGATTTCTTCTTCCAGGGCAAAATTATTAATTTATGCATTTAATTTCTTAAACAATCCTTCTTTTTTGACATATAACATAACATATGATACAAGTATATATAAAATATTTGCATTATGTAAAAAAAAAACAAAAAAAAAACAGTTTAATTGTCATGTGCAAAGTAAATGCTGCTTTTGTACTTTAGCTTACACTGTAAAGTTGACACAGTTTTATTACAACTAAATGTTTTAACTACTTTGACTATTAGAATAACGCAATTAGGATTCTGTACATTTGTTTCAACAGTTTAGAAATGTATGAATACTGTATGTTTATAGAATAGGCTAAAATTTTGTAAAAAGCAAAAAAAAAAAAAACTAAAGCTTTTTTTTCACATTTTTCCGTTTTTATAGAAGAACTTTAACAAATTACAGAACAGGACAAACACACCAAATCTGAGCACATAAACCCACAAACAGCCTAAAACAAGTAAACAAGAAATGTTCATATAAACCTTGAAATGAAATAGAAAATCAGTGTTAATTATATGCAGCATGGCATACAGATATATATTTTTTAAAAGTTGTTTTCTGATGTGATGCTTTCACAGCATCAAAATAACTCCTCTGTGTTTGCCAGAACATGCAGCCTAAGCTTTGCCTCCAGCTTGAAGCTCCAGTGGCAGAACATTTGATTTTGGATTTTCTGTCAAACAGAGACTTGTCTGCATACATCTGTACACAGAACCACAACACTGACAAATTGATATTTGCATTTTTACAAAAGCCTAGACGACAATTTGAAGCAAATGATAACCTGTTACATCATTATCTGTATCCCTGGCAACCACTTTAAGACATATCTTATATGTTAATTGCAAAAACACAACAAATCTATTAAGATTTGGTGCACACGTATATGTCATGTCATAAAAATTAAGAGCTGTCTTTGAGGAAGGAAGCGTCTTCGACCTAGTTATCTAATCAAGCTGTAACCTGTAAACATGTCAGAGGCGGCAGACATCTGTCAGCAAAGAGTCAAGCAGATGTTAGATCCATTTACTAAGCCAGAAATTCTCTCCTCTCCATCAGCACTTCATCAGGCTTACTGTGATCACACATTACCATGGATGTTATGCACAGTCCATGTATTAATTTTTTTCTGACAATGAATCCGTCTTTAATGCAGGTTTTATCACAGTCATGGATTATTTCTGTGTGTGTCTATATTACACACAGTTGAGATCCGACTGGCCTTTCTGTCTCCATAAGGCATTTCAAAATTAGTGAAAAAAAAAAAAAAAAAAAACCTTACAAAGAAATATTCTGCACCTGTAGTGTGTCCCTTTTGACAGATATTGATTTAGCATGTGTTACATAATATCTGTAGGGGCTTCCATCAACTCCTCCAGTGCTTATTTTCCTGCTACAAATAGAGGATTGTCAGACAGCCAGTGTGCAGATGAGCAATGCAGCGAAGCTCAAAGTAAGCGGTTTGAAATCACCTGTGAAATGCTGTAAACAGAGCATTTTTATACTTGTTCTTGCTTTAAATCTGATATGACACATACAGACACTTATCCCTTTTTATCTGAACGCCACAGCTGCCTCAGTGGTCCTGAGAGTCCTGCCGTGTTATGTATCTACCCCGCTTTTGCTTGTTATTGTTTCCTCATTTGTATTTATTACACCATGCGATACAATCCTAGATGCAATGAGAGGAAGATGGAAGAACAAAAATTGCTATAGATTTTTGGTAATTGGTGCACCCCCTGCAATGTATCACATATGCCTAGGTGGAATCGCTGATCAATAAAGAAGATAGAATAATGTTCATGCAGAAATATGCAACAAATATGTCCTTTCTGACATCTTTTAATGGCTTTATTTCTTTGTTTTTTCTTCTTCATTACAGAGATCTGATCGACCTAATACAAATAATAATGTGTTCAGTTATTCCGACAGACATCTATTGTTGGATTGCATTTCCAGAAACAACAAATAAATGTACTCAGCAGAAATCTACAAGCCCTGGAATACTGTTTATCTGAATCACTTTATAATTGTATATTCAAGATGGCATGAAACCCAAACCGGCTTTTAACAGTCAGGGGTACATTTACAGGAGTGACCAGGTCTTGACCAGTATAACATTGGGGACACATTTATTACTAATAATGTATATTCTTAGTGTATACTTATATAGAAAAATGACCCTTCCTGTGTTACATGAGTGCTTATTACAGTGTGTTTTGTAATATTATTTGAGTGGTGTTGCTATTTGATCTGACACTTACAATCATGTAAGTTTTCAGTGGCTTATTTTAGTATAAAGCAGTTGGTTTGAATCACAAAATCCCTCAGAGAAACCCATTATTATGCATTACAACTCATCATCTCTTGGAAAATCTTTGCTGGTTCTGTATATTTTTAACAAGCAAAAACAATATTGCATACTGTAGCAATATAAAAGGTCCCGTGGAGCTTACATCTGTGAGTACACTGCAGAAAACCAGCATCAGTGGCCAACAATGAGACTGCGGAGTAAACAGGACATGTTTTGGTTTATACTCAGGCTTCTAATTTAGATCAATCTGCCCCTGTATTACACAAGTACAGCTATTCTTAATGAGACCTGAAATATTATTGGAATTCATTTTAGATTAGCTGTAGACGCTGTTCTGAATTGGACGGCCTCTTAAAAATTAGATGTGTTTTCTCTGAAAACGCACTCATTACCAGGCATTGTATTATAACGAGGTTTGTTGAAGGCTAATGCTGATATTCTAACAACTTTTTTTTTTTGTTTGTCTGTATCCTGTAATTCTGTTTCCTACACAGAAAAAAAGCACTTCCCAAAAACCAAACCAGATGTGGAAAACCTGAAACTGGAGGAATAGCTACAATGACCAAACCTCTGACTTCATGTAAGTACCAATGGGAAACCGCATTCGTGCAGATGTAACCCTGTTATTGTGGATTTCTATTCTCACATTGTGACTTCAGAAACACAACCAACTGTGTAGGACACCTATCTGAAAACAGAATTAAATTAAAGCTTTGGACGTCACTTTCCAAAAAACAAACACAAAAAAAAAAAAAAACAGGCTTTGCTTATTACCTTTTCCCAGAAATTTCATCATTATTTGCTGACAAAAAGCCAAAGTCAATCACACAGATAAGAAATACCCTGCATTCGTAAAAAAAAAAAAAAAAAAAAAAGGAAACTAACACAACTAATCTGAAATAACGCTAGGGACATAAAAAACAGTCAAATAAGAGAACTTTATGTGAGATGAGTGGCCCTGGCATAAGGCAGCTATTACCCAAGTACATTGCAGCTGTGGAAAGAGCATCTTTGTTTCTGATGACTATAATTTTCAAAAGAACTCAGCTGGTATGAAAGGTAGGTGGTTTAATGGCTGTGTGAATGGATAAAACAACATTTCAGCTCAGGTGATGAGGACACATTACATTAGTCGGGAGGTTGCTGATAACAAACGATGGCATCTGCGACTGCCTTACAGCTCTGTAAAATAAAAGGAGTATAACACAAGAACACAATACGCATTAGAAAGTCTCATAACATGTATTTTCTCTGCAATGCAATATCAGCCGTATCATTTGCCTTATGTGGGATGTAGTTAGTCAGATGTTATTTGTGTTGGAACTATAACAATAGTGATCCAGCAGGAGTGATATCTGCAGAAAGAGTGTTTTTTATTTATTTTTTTTTTTCTCATACTTTTGCTCCTGTGTTTTAAATTGATATGCGGGTGTTATTGTTGTCTCTGCTCATATTAAACTCTCGTCCAGGAACAGTTGTGATTATTTTATCTAGTCGTACAGTTTGTTCATTTATTCCTTTGTGGGGATATCTATTATGGATGCTAGGGGGGAGTCTTAATGGTTCTGCAGGTATTCTACTATATTTTTGACTGAGGTTGTATAAAATATTGATTTTTTTTCTCTGCTGTGTAAAGGTTACTTTTCAATAATCACAACACCCTCCAACACATACACCTCTTTTTACAGCAGGATGAAAAATGCTGCACACTGTACTGTAACAGCTGTTTGTGGCTGAAACTGTTAAGTAGCGAAATAACATGTGTGATTGATCATCTACCAACACACTCACTACTGGGTTGTTTTCATGCTTCCAGAACATCATAATGTTGTGTTTTGACGATCCTCCCGTGAACACTGACTGATGTATATCCCAATGTGAAGTTTAAAATGAGTCAGAATGTAATTAGAATAATGAAGCCTGTGGTCCGGAGTTACTGTTGTGATGTGCTAATGAAACTCACTTTGATCTAAAATAACTCAGGAAGCTGAAAAGCATCCTGGACCCACGCATGGAATTCAAATAGTTCCTGATCTGCAGAGGTTCACGTCAGGGAGCTCAACACAGACCAGGCAAACATTAGCGGGGTGTAAGAGAGGGCAAATAATCCAGAGATGAGCATATAAAACAAGAGAGAGAAGAAACAATGTTTGACAATCAGAAGCTATTTTATCTCTTCATTTCTTATTAAACTCTAGTCCTTGAACGACTTTGTGTTGCTGCCTTCATCTTTTCCTCTGTTATCCCATTATCACTTAGACTGAATATTCCAACAACCCATTTATTTCATGTTTTACTTTCATCCCAAAGTAATACAATTGGCACTCTTTAACTATCACTCCTTCATAATATCTTACAATATCATGTCACAGTATTAATTTTAAGTCATAAACTGATCATAAAAGGATGATTAAGAGAATTGCTTCACATTCAGATTAATTGTATTGATCTTTGTTCCGCTTATTTTTCTACACCATACAGGACTGTTCGACTTTTCAGCCGTTAATCAATTCAGGATGATAAACAAACCAAAACTGATATATAAAATTATATATTTTTCCCTCTGTCAGTCTTCTCTTCTCACGATCTGCAACAAAGAACACAAAAATCTGCAGAAAAAGCAACAAATGAGTCCTTTCCGAAGGCTTTCACTGTTTTTATTCCTTAAGGGACGTTATTGGACACAGTTATAGCCCTCAGTGTTTTAGACAGGAAACTATTGTTGCCTTACAGTTATTTGAGACCAGAAATAATTTACACTTTTTGGCAGAAAAATATTGTCCATGCGGCACAACACAAGTACCCAAGAGAAATGTACAATCTCTGGAAAGTGGTTTATCTGAACCACAACATCAGATGGCTTTCTCATCAAGATGGATTTCTATGCATGAAATCAAGATCAGATATGCATTTGGAGGAATTATAAAGTCTTTATCAACATAATAGCTGAAATTGTATTTATGAATAATAATGGGTATGCCTGGAGAATTATATTACCATCGAAATACCCTCCCCACCATACATCAATAGGGATTTAGAGTACTGCCTACCTGTTGCTCTTTATAGATCTATTATTAAATTATGAACTTGAGTCTCATAATAGAATGAGGCATTTCTAAAATGTTGGATGGAACACATATAGCTGTTAATTCCTTTTCATTCAATGAAAAAAAATTGTGAGGATCCTTCAGGCTTGTGTCAAAAGCTCCTGTCTGTTTGCAGAAAGCATAATCATGTCACAATGGGAATGCATAAGCATGTGTTGAAACAGCTTGAATCATTTCTTTAAGAATTAATGACAGCCTTTGTTGCACATGTTCAAGTCGGTTTTCCTCCCACAGTCCAGAGAGTGTTTTGGAGACTCGTTATTGCTCATACTGTAACATTACGTGTAAATGTGGGTGTTAGTCAGCATGATATCTGTAAAGGACAGATCCAGGGCTTTCCCTGCTTCTGCCTGATACTGATTTATTAGTAGGGACTTTCTTTCCAGATCTACACTTCTGACCTAAAACATAAAAGAAATCTGCATGGCTTTTGAGGCTCTCTTCAAAGGCTGGCGTTCTTGTTATGAGGACCCTGTGCGGCGGCCCCAGTAGAATGACGTTTATTAAAATTCTCATCTAATAATTTCTCACCTTGGCCTTGACCATGACTTGATTTGTTTGAACACCTTAGGTATGCAAACACACCAAAGGTATAATTGTCGGGACACGTTTTATAAAGAATATTGTGCTCACACTATTTGTGCCAGCTTAGGTTGTTTCCAACGTGGAATAATTTACATAAACAAGGAGGTGTGACATTGTACTGGCTGCTGATTTTTTCCTTCAGACACATTTATAACAGCATTCATTCGAGCCTATTAAAGCTAAAATTGCTGCAGGTCTATGTGACTAATCATCGTGGTTACTGCGGTTGCTATTTCTGTGATACGCCAACCAAGAGGAACAGGTGTATTCAACTGCAGCGTGATTTATCCAACAATAGAAACAGTTGTAAGACCACTGAGACAGTTGACGTCTTCAGAGCCAAACATGGTTTTCTGTATACCCACAGCTGGCTCAAAATAGAGTCCATTCAGTTCAATTCAATTCAGTTCAATTAAATAATTCCCCTTGGGATTAATAAAGTATTCTGATTCTGATATGTATATAATAATTGCAAAGCAGACATAGACAGAATATACTTGTCTATAAATCTGAAGTGTCAGTGTGTAGTTTGGGAAAGAAGTACGAGACTTAAAACCCATTGGAAAGCTCAGGAATGTGGTCGTGAAGATGCATCTAATAAAACATTGTGTTGAATGTCTTAAAGCACCCAACAGCAGCAGACTGGTCTAAAAATGCATGAAAACTTTGATTGAAAGTCAGGGTCATTCCAACAAATAGAAGAAGTTAGTTAGTTCTAAGTTAAACAGTGGTGTTATAGTATGTAAAAAAGAAAATGATCAGATTTTTTCTTTTCTTTTGACCTGGGATCAGTTGAAATGTTGCCAGACTTTTCTAGAATTAAGGGGAAAAAAACTCAAAACACATATAAATTCTAAAACTTGTGCTCTCTTACATTTTTACAGTGCTATGTTTTTATTTTTAAAAGAAGTTGCAACAGAGATAGTTTCTTATATTCCACTTTTACTTTGCTGCTTGTAAAAAACAACTGTTCTTTTTGATAATTCAGATCCATTATAAGCTGTCGTTCTGTGTAATTTTGAACATAATTACAGTTACAGTAAAGTTAATTAACTCATTTCAAGCCAATATCCGCAACAACTCCAAAAGATATAATTTTATTTCCTACTTGAAACACAGTTAAGGCGGTGTTTAGCACATAAAAACCAGAGCTGTTCCCTGTGGGAGGATGTCCTGGGACCCCCACCGAGGTTATGTCACTGTAAGCCCCTGCTGTTCGATAATCCTTACCCATGGCCTTGAATCTGAGGCCTTTTTTTTTTTTTTTTTCATTTCTGGTTTGTGTGAAACACATAATCCACGGCTGGCTGTACACTGGTCAGTCAAATAATTCTGCTCTGAGGTTCACCAATCGACACTCCATTCATCCACTGCCCCTGGCATGGTGAACCCTCCTATTTGTGTGCAGCTGGACCCTTTCATTATTTACACTTGAAATGATAATGACATCATGTGTGCACAGCTGCACTATTTGCATCCATAAGGCATGCAGCTGAATTTGTGTTACAAAATGAATAGGTACAGACAGATCCTCCTGCCATATTTACATGCCAACTATATTCAGATGTGGAGGTTTCGGCTTGTGCAATTTAATAACAGGGCAAAGTTGGAAAATAGGGGATGCACAAGGAGGAGGTTGGGGAAAACTGATGGTCAGTTTCAAACATATACGCATTGACGAGTACTGCCACATTTCTGCTGCCGTCATGGGAACATCTTGAGCATTAACCTCCTCAGACCCAGGAGTCCCACAGGTTTTTGAGTTTTGGCTTTTTTTAATTAAATAATTGCTTATATTGGAAACATCATGATGCAACAGTTTTTTCAGATGCATTCTTTAAAAATTTTATGGAATGACAGTTGTTTCTTTTTTTTTGTATAAAGCTGTGAATTTCTTGTCATACGTGGACAGTGGGTCCTAGGAGGTTAAAACAAACCTGATGTGACCTTAAGGTGCCTCTGTTTGGGACTACTTGTCTGATTCTCCAATGACCAATGAAAGGATGTAGAGGATGGCAATGAATCAATCCATTTTAACACTGTACACCTTGTGCAGTTTTTAAGAAGAACATATAGTGGTTGGCAAACGTCTGTAGAACGTAGCAGTAGAAGAGTTTATTTCATCTGAACAGGGTTAACAAATACAACTCTACCAAGAAAACACATACACTTACAATCATGTCAGTCATCAAACTGCTATCTGAATCCTATAATAATACAAAACCTGTCCAAACAAGTGATCAAGAAAGCCTAGAAGTTACAATGACACTGAATACTAATAGTTGGCTGACTCCTCTTGGATTCTGCTCAGTTCACACAGCACTTAGTCAGAGATGACTGAAACACTGACATGCAGTTCTATGAGATGTAATAGGTGATGGCATTTGCTGTTTTCCACGCGTTTGCTGTTTTGATGTGTGTAAACTACAGCAATGCTCTGCACGCTTTGAACCTCCAATTTGCACTCTTCACATACTGTCAAAACCATTTGCCTATGATCTATGTTGTGTCTCAGGCGCACAAACACTTGTAGACTATTCAACTATTCGTAGGATAATGTATGGCAATGTTTTGCTGTCACTCTGCCCTCAGCGGAGCAAATGCGTAAAGACATTCTTCTCTAAAATGTTTATTTACATCAACACGACGTGATTATTTTTGAGTTATTCCCGACAGAAGACATATTCAGTGTAGCTTGTCCAAATTTTGTCCTCGTTTGGATCATTGCTGGTGTAGGCGCAGGTGCCCGTGGAGCTGCAGGCCACCATGTGGAAGCCCACCTCTGTCAGCTTGTCAAATGCCTGCTCTAGAAAATTATACTTCAGGTAATAACGGGACGTGTATCTCTCCGGGGGCCGATCGGGGTCTCTGCTCTCATTCAGTGTGTCTCCAAACACTTCTTTAGCGAGAGACGTCTTGCCGCAAACCGTGATGCGCGCCACTCTCCTGAATTTGGCGTCGGTCTGAATGTCTCTGCCAATGGTGTAGGAGCCGCGGTATCCTATCGTGATATAGCCCGACTTTCTGGAGTCCAGAGACGGAGAACGCATGGCTCCGCTCACTGACATAGTGCGTAAATTCTCCACGCCGCCGGAGGAGCCGCACTGCTGCGCACCCTCCTCCGTGTCACTCTGACTGATCTCCTCACTGATCGAATTGTCCTTACTCATCCGAGGGCTCAGGCGTTTGGCAAGATCCTGCAGCTGGAAAAAGTCAGCCTCTCTCTGCAGTCGACTTTTCTCCGGGAAATAGTCCGGCAGCACCAAGTTCAGGTCTCGGAGATAATCTAGGATGTAGCGGAACAAGAACCCATCTCTGTCCAAGAAGAAGCGCCCTTTGCTGTCTCTCGCCAACTCCTTCGGGGACTTCTTACTGAACATGTTCCACAGGAGCGAGTCGGGGACGGCGATCAGAGTTTTGTGTCTGGTGACATAAACCTGTCCGCCGACGTTCAGCTCAATGATCTCTGAGAACGGGGCGCAGGAGTCGCCGCAGTTGGACACTCCGCGCTCTGTGTCGGCCAGTGCCATCTTCTCCGAGCCGCTGCACTGATGTGGGATCAGTGGAAAACTGAGCGAATAAGTGGCAGCGGCGTGTTTATGAAGCCTGGCTCTTACCACGTGCGTGAGTGCGCGTGCGTCGATGGGACTGGAGGGGTGTGGGGGGGTAGAGAGCGCAAAATTAACATTTAACTATTGAATGACTGTGTTGTGGAAGAAAAAAAAAACATGCAAGGTGTCGGTTCATATGAGTGCACAGCTGAGAAATACAGACTGACAGTAAATAAGATCAGATGAACCTTTATTGATCCCAAATGGAGAAACTCACTGAATCAGACAGCAACAGGATAAACTGCAAGAAAATGTGCACAAACAGTGTCCTGATCATGATCATGTAACCCCCTCCTCCCTGTCCTTTCTGACAAATGCATGTACAGTATCTTCTGGTAGTTATCTAATGAAACAATGAAATTATTTTTGTAGTGTTTTAATCACACAAACCGTACAAACTAATGATCATCTTGCCAGTGAATGATTCCAAGTTAAAATACAGAAATAGCTAAAAAATATGGAAAGAGTGACACCCATTGCAGCTCTGATGGAAATGCAGCCAAACAGCTCTTTGAAGCCCAGGGGACTGCCAAACCCCCCCTCCACGTACACAGACTGCACGCATTCCCAAGCACCACTACACATCCTTTTTACACATACAGATTAAAATAAACTTTATTCATCCCTTTGGAGAATTTGTGTCTTCCTCTGTGCTAGAAAAGAGAGAAAAACAATGTATCCTCTGTTGACTATACTGACAGTCTGATGGTGGTCGGAATGAGATTTCCAAGATCCTCAAGATCTATCTATCTATCTATCTATCTATCTATCTATCTATCTATCTATCTATCTATCTATCTATCTATCTATCTA
>JAPQRQ010000015.1:17001311-17034994 GCA_037367365.1 Apogon talboti | reverse complement strand
ACAGACAGACAGACAGACAGACAGACAGACAGACAGACAGACAGACAGACAGACAGACAGACAGATAGATAGATAGAGAGTGAGTGAGTGAGTGAGAGAGAGAGTGTCTGGGAAAGGGGATCACAAAAAAGAGATATAAATTGAAGGGGTGATGGAGTTGGAGCAGGAAAATAGACGGAGAAGTCTAAAACCAATGAGCAGCAAAGAATGTGATGAGGAGGAACAGCACGAAGGAGTGAAAGTGACAGATTACTTGTGAAACACGGCATGATCTAGAGAGCCTGTTCTTCTGTGGAGAACAAGAGATGAGGTCAGGGGAGTCCTTGTAAGCATGGCTACACTTGCACATACGTAAAGGTGACTAATTTCCCCATTTTCCAGTTGAGGACAAAGACTTGTAATGGCTCTCTTTGGCTGAACTCAATGAAGGTGCTCACTTTAGCCCCACATTATGCTCCACTCAATACACAGCTGTTTTCAGTCTGCCTCACTTTTAAAGGTCACACAGAAAACTGCCAACACACAAAAGGTCATGTTATCTCTAATAGGGGAATGCATGCGATTAGAAAGCCACTGAGTGAAAGAAAAAATTAAGTAGGAAGAAGAGAGAAAGGAGATTAATATAGTAGCAAGTCAGCAGACTGAAGTTCTGTAGGCATTGTCTCCACAGCCACATCTTATATGGAAAAGGCCATGCCAATATCATAACATTTAGCTGGGTCCAGTAATAGAACACTTACATTTTGAACACAAAATAAGGACTTAAGTTATATATCAACAGTTCTGTGCTTGCTGCACATACTCTGCACAGAGGCCTCTGTTTTTAAGAAACTTCGCTCATAGTAATAGTGAGAGCTGTTATTAATTTGCAGAGCTGTTTCTAAATAAACCAACGCAGCAGCATTCCAATTCTGCATAATGAAGAAACATGTAACCCCGTGCAACAGTGCGACTCACTGATCTGTTTTTAATGGTTTTTGGACAACAATGGAGATTTATGTCATGCAGATAAGAGTTAAATCAGGTTTGGAATACACAGGCCGTGCTTGGTGAGAGAGTGACTTTAATTTGGTTTTCCCTGGGATTTGTTGGCAAAAAGAAAAAACCTGAAATCTTGCCATTTTAAACTCTACTCAGTAAGATGAACGGCACTGAAACCAATACATGTAAACTGCTGTTTTACACCACTTCTTCATTTAAATGGAATACCAGCGCCATGGTTATTCTAGGGAGTGCTGCGTTATGAATATTTTGAAGCATTTAGAAGAACATGTAATGTTGTTTTGGTGGGGAGGACTTGTTCAGACTGAAGAGACCAGCACTTAGGTTGAACGCAGGAACAAACCAACTACAGCAGCAAAAACAAACATCCTCTTAAAGAGTCCCTCTGTAATAATCACAATGCAAGCTATACAAGTGTGGCCTTACGTAACACTGTGTGATGCAGCACTTAGGATAACGGTGTCTTTGGAATGCTAAATACAGCACATTCGTGTCTGGGCAAACCATAATTATTACAGTAAATGTCAGATTGTTTGAGACATTTTTACACATCTAATTGTGCCATTATGACTAGTAGTGCACACAAGGACAGTCATTAATAAAGGGATGGTGGGTTTCTATGTGATCACATTAACAAATACAAATTACATTAAATGATGAATTAATGAGTTTTGCAAGGACTGAAAAAACAGGCTAAACTATAATAATACTGTAAAAGTAAAGCAAATAGGCATGTGAATGGTATCCTAGATGCTATGGAGTTTCCTAATATGGGTGAAAAGGACAATAGGAAATAACGGAGATTATATATGAATATATACACAAGACCAATCCTCCCACACATAAACCCACAACCCCAGCTGCACGCTGCCCAGTAATCCTAGAGGATCTTTTCTTTTGTTTCAAAGGGAGTAATTATTACCGTGGTGGGTACTTATTAAGGAAAGTAAAGCTGGTAGTTAAATTGCTTATTCTGCCATTGTTTAATACTAATAACACATTTCAGGAGTTGAAGGGAGTAGTTAAGGGAGGAAGGAAAGAAGTGGGAAGGAGAAAAGAGCTGAAAAAAGGAAGAACTTGAGAGGGAAGCTAAAATAGCAAAGGCAAATAAAGCTTTGTTTCATCCTATCACTGGGTAGAGTTAAGCTTTAAAGAGGAGTTACACATTTTCATTTGAAACGACATAGTTTTATATGATCAAAATAAAATATCAGAGGGATTTACTGAAGCAGCGTGTTGAAATACAGTCACTCATTGTCAAGTCAAGCATGTTTAAGGTATGGATCAATTTTAAAAAAAAAGCTTAAATAGTGGCTGAGGAGCTGATTCATTGTATGGAAAGACAGGGACAGAAAAAAGCTGACAGAGAAATAGAGCAAGAGAGAGAAAGGGAAGCAAGAGAGACAAAGACAGAGAAAGTCCATTAACACACTAGTAAATGAGTCTCAGCTATTTACCCCACACTGGGCTTCTTGAATTACTGACTGTGTTCAGGATGCAGATTGCGGATGGCAATTAAAGATGAACTGTGTGCACAGACACACACACACACACACACACACACACACACACACACACACACACACAGATACAGATCCACACACTCAGACACGTGCAAAAAGCCTACATACACGCCTTTACTCTCTCTAAGGCAGCAGTTTGGTGCAGATCTACTGATCTCCATAGCAACATTCACTGCTGTGGGCGATAGTGACATCATGAAGATTGATTGTCATAAAAAAGTAACAGTACAGCAGAAAGAGGCCAGCAGTATTAGAGGTGTTAGCTTAAGTGCAACAGTGCTCCTCGCTGCTGGATGAAGCCATGGCCCCCAGCTGGAGGTCCTCTGTGGTTAATGAAGAACAGACGTGTGCGGGAAGCCTCAGCTGGTCTCCGAATACTGTCAACAGTATGGATGGCGAGGTTGGCTTACGTAAGAGAAGGAAAGAGATAGAGAGCTAGATATCTCTCTGGGGCTCAAATGTGTGGTCCCTCTCCTCTCCTGTCTGTTTATCCTCCTCCTCTGTTTCTCAACTCTATGTCCTTATCTTTTTCTATCCAACAGCCACCTCTCAACCCTCCTTTCTTGTCTCTCTTCACACCACTGAGTGATCTCCCCCTCTTTCTGCTAACTCCTTTACTCCGAACCAAAGCACTGTGTAGTGGGGTGACTAACTACATCGTCCAGATACAGCCACTCGCTCGCCGGAAACATCAGAGCCCTGAAGTTTGGAAGTTCTGCATTTGCCTCCTTTTTTTCTCTCCACCCTGTCTATTTTTTGGCACTTGTTTTTCTTCATTTTTCTGTTACGTAAGACAGACAGAAGTGGAGCAAGCTTCAAAGTGAATGGCAAAGCCGCCTTTTCCCCTGCTCGCTTTGCTGTTCATGCATGTCATTCCAGTGCCAGCTCCCTCCCCCCTTTCCATCCATCTCTTCCTATCCTCGTCTTTCTTTTCTCCCTCTTCCATCCTATCCTGTATCGTTTTTTAAACGTTTCTCCTCTGCCTTTTAGGTCAATAAGTCAATTTTCACTGAATTTCCTGTGTATGTAGGGTGTGTTTATGTAATTGCATGTCATGTAATTCTTTAAGACATCCTTTGACCTTGTCATTGACACCTTGACCAAGTGAATGTGGCAGCGACTGTAGGAAGAGATGATAGGGCAGTTTCTGGAAGTAGAAAACCACTCATTATGTCCGCTGCTTCTTCCTCCTGTCTGCCCTTGTTACATACAGAGTGATGCAGGGATGAGCGGGCGCTCCTTCTCTTTGATTACCTGTCACTGAGCTTGGGCTTCAGACGCAGACGAGGTAAAAGCTACCATTACCTAAATCATCCCTCTTAAAAGACATCCCTTTGCTTAAAAAGGGAGAAACTCTCACTGATGACTGATTTAACGCAACTGCCTGGGACAGCCTGGATAATGGTTGCCTTACAAATACTGACACAAACACACATGGACAAAGACATGGCAGGCGTTACTGAGTAAACAGTCACCTAATGTCTTCTATAAAAAGATGCTCTTGCACGGAGGTAGCTGCAGTTCGTAGAAAACCATCACACAAACAACTTACATGACACTATAGTGTGATTAAATACTCATTATACGCTCGGAATACAAACAGAGGATATTTCAGGTAAAAACTTAGCTCTGTGACTGCAAAGGTTTTGCTTTGCTTTGCACTACTGTCCTCCTCTTCTGCCTATGGAGGAAGAAATAGCAAAAAACTACAGAGAAACCACACTTAATGGGTGAAATAACTGATTCGCTGGGCTGAGGAGCCCAGTCAGACAGCTCTTTCTCACCGGCTGCTTCCACCACTGATTCAACGTGCTGAATCGGCTGAACGGCTGCTGATAAAAACTAACAGTGCTGGGCACACCGCAAAAGCTGCAGTCATTTAAGGACAATGCCTGGCAGTCCAGCATCAGCATGGTGCCTTTACAGAGGATAAAACCAAATTCTTATATTGAACATAAATCAGAGATCAAGGATCCACAGCTTTCTTGCAAACCCTTTAAGGTCTCACTGTCTGTGGGGAGTAAATGTTAAGGCACAAATAAACAAGCGATTGTAGGTTACACACAGTGGGGTATTTGTCTGTCTTTATTGCCTGCTATGTGGTGCTGTTTCTGTCTCACTCTTTGTATATTTTCCTCATTCTGCGCCTCCCTCCCTCTCCCTTTCCTGTTAGGCATGTGTAGAGGCGCAGTTAGTTCATTTATCATACAGCAGACTCCTGCTCTCAGCTCCAGACCCTGTGATTAATGACGACCGTTCACACACTTAAACATTTAGCTTTGTTTCACTGTCACCCTTGCTACCATATTGGTCACCATGAGTTAGTTAATTCTTGGTCATTGGGGGACTTCTACCAAATTAAATGATGATAGCATGACCTTTAAGGGCAGATTTTCATTATATTCTATTTTTTCATCTGTGATAGAATAAATAATTGCCATTGATGGTAAAAAGTATGTTAATTTCAAATTTGGAGAGAATGATGCATACTATTTTACTTAACGGTGAAAAACATTTTCATAAAAACAGATGTAGACTGATACAATAATAATCCCTCCAATTTAGAAGAGTGGTGGTGTATTTTCCTGCAGAGTGCAGTTTATGTCTCTACTTTCAGAATTTCCATCTGTTTTGCTATGTTTGGGATGTTTGTGGGTTTGCACCTTTGGGAGGTGTATTTGCATCTCTAGCCAATAACAACACAGCGCTGAGTATGTGGGTGGTACGGTGTATAAACTTCCTTTGTCTTTTCTCTTAAGGCTTACTACATGTGTCTACCTACAAGACAACTGTTGCGGATGAGATAACAGTGATATACATAACTCTCAGCCATAGAAAGGAAGAAGTGTACATTTTGGCAGCTTTTTCCTCAAAACCGTCTCATATAGGTAACTGCAGTCAACTGTCAGAAAGTGTTTTTGAACATTTTTTTTCTCTCCCTAACACTGCACCTTTCTTCATTCACTCTGAAACTCCCTCAGTGTTCATTCAGCGGGGTTGGAGAGGTGCAATATGGCAACAAATCTGATTACAATATTTGTTTACACATTGATCAATACTGACAGTTATTACAATATATAATCTGATAATACCTTCAGAAAGTTGAGAAAAGCAGCTTTATTGACTCAATGTTAGAATATTAACATGGTAATATTAGCATTTGGAAGATAAGAAAAACAACTGCAGCCATTTAACCCAAGACCCAAATATACTGATCTTAAATGTTTAATAACTTTAAAACCACTAATTCTATCAATATGTTGAAATAATCTGTGTAAAATGCAGTTTGTCATCTTTTCATGGTCATCAGATATGACCCATTTGGACGTTCAGAGGCTAAGTAGTTAAAGTGGAAACACTGCCTTTTACAACATTGATTCACCAGTAACACCCATGGAGTTTGATCAATGACAGTGGATGGAGACACTTGATTTCTATTCAGTTAATGATAGATTTGACTGAAAAAGGCACTTTTTCCCTAAGTTTTCTGTTTTTTATATAATAACCCTTAACTGTAATCTCATTATGATGATTAAAGTACATGATCAGTAAGATAAATATAGGAAAATGCCTGATTTTCACTGAAAAAATGCAAAATATACAGGATAGTATTATGATATATGGTGATAAATCACTTAAGAAAGGTAAAATACAGAGAAAAATTAATTAGCAAACTGTCACAAAAGTAGCACTGGATCTTTATGGGTTAAGTATGGGTTTCTCCATTTCCGAGGTACACTTGAATGCAACACTTTGTTTGTCAGAGTTTGCAAGGACTGCATCCCTATTCTTTTCTGGGTGTCAGACTCCGACACAGACACCAGCAGGACGTCTGTAAATGAGACCAAAACACAGAACAGAACCTCAGTGGAGTTTTTATGTCTTTTGTACAAACATTTACCTGCCAGTGTGATGAACGGTCTTCCAAGATTTACTCGCCAAATGGATAATCTACTTGCATGTGGCGCTTAGATCTATTCATACTGTGTAAAAATGTCCAAAGTGTCTCATTGTTGTGCACATAAATTTTATCGCAATCCTATTTTGGGATTGTTTTATTGCCCAGCCCTAGTCTGTATAAAATCAACGAGCAAGAAATGTGACACAGTTTACCTCTATATTAAATTATGAGTGCAAATTATGCTCACAATATCCTCTACTATGAAATCTAAAGAGATCATTAATATGATCTGCCCAACACATTTATTTTCTCTGCAAGATAACAAACCTCTCTAACAACACTACTGCCAACACTATTGTCACTGCCCAGGCTGACACATAAACATGGAAATACACCGACATTACTATGCTTTTACAGATGTACTTTCATGCATGTCTGAGCATAACAAAGGAATAGTTACAGTGATGGAAGAAGAGAGAGGACAGAGATACACAGAGAAAATGAATGTGTGTGTGTGTGTGTGTTTTTAAGATACACACCGACCAAAGAGCGCAGGAGAGACAGAGTAATTTAGTGAAGTGACTCTGAGTTGACCTTTAGTAACTCTCCAGAGCAATGCCAATTTCAATTTCAGCTTTCTCCATGGAAAGGTGATGTGTCAGGTGTCAGAGTTAGGTGTGTAAGATCAAGGATGTCTTCACTGCGGTAGACTTTTTGGTGATGGGAGGAAAGAGAAGAGAAAATCAGAAAGAGCGCAGGAGATAGGGTGTCGGGGATTTGAAAATCATCCTCCAGCAAGCAGAGGTCATGAGGTGAGGTGGGGAAAAGAGAACAGAGGTAAGGGGTAAAAGATGAGACAACACAGAAAAACACAGGGAGGGAGCAGAGTACAGAAAAGGCATTAAAGGATGAAAGAGTAAAAGGAACCTTTAGACGACGCGCAGTGAGTTCTAAGTGAAAAAAATACAGCCTTACGCAATAAAATTAAGTCATATCAGAAAAATTGGTCCCTTGATATGTAGCGAGGCCAACAAGTCTGCTTTTCAGAAGTGCAGATTCCAGCAGAATACCAAAAAAATCAAAAGATGTCCCAAAGTGAGTAAGGTATCAAAGAGATTCAATTTGTATCGCTTCCCACAAAAGCTGGGTGATTTGCAATCAGTCAGTGTCCGTCTCTTGTCAAACTTCACTAAGAATGGACTGAAAAAATGCTATGTATTTACTTTACCCAACAAGAGAATCCGCTGACAGTAGCAATACCACCGAAATGAAAACAACTTGTCACTGTTTAGTGTCCGGTAAATGGCATCACTAGACAGAGTATGAAGAGAGAGAGATTTAGATTTTTCAGTGCAACACCCATGTGCACTTAGGTTGTCCAAAAAAAAAAAAAAATTAAAAAAAAAGATAGCATTGCTAAACATCAAGGAAATCTGAAATGTCAGCATCTTTGTTATTCTCTTACCAGACAACTACTGTGGTATATGCACGATGTAAAAAACCATACAAATGATTTGACAATATCGATCAATAATATCTATCAAATTACACAATTTTATCTATAAATTACTGGAGAATATTCCCTCAACTTTTTTTTTTTTTTTTTTTTACTGCCATTTCTACATCAGTGTATAATACTACAGTGAATTGCCTGTGAATTTTCTGGGTGTTTTCACAAATCTGTTTGTTCTGGACTTTTTCCAGTTTGATCTAAAACAAATTTGCAGATGTGAGACCTCACTTGGACCATGATGTGGACTATACACCAGTTCTCTTTGGTTTGACCAGACACTGAACCATTGTTTGGTTCATGCACAGTGTGAAAACATTTTTTTTGATAGCTTGAACTGTCATGAATGTTACAGTTATCTGTTAAAAAAACAAAATAAGAAGGAAAACAAATGGAAATGGAAGAAGTGAAAAGTCAAATAAATGAATAACATGCCAATGCCATTCTCATAGCTGTTTGTAAAGGGAGATGTCGCACACATAGACAAAAAATAAACACTTTCAGTATTACAGTATGAAAGCAACACCAGCTGAACCAAATCATATATCACAACATTACTATTAGTATAAGTGTGACAATGCCTGCAGAGATGAGATCACAAGTCCAGTCAAGTCACAAGTCTCATATGTTTCTAATGAACATTCGATCTGCAGCATGCCATGTTCCCTGATCAGGAAAACCAATGTTATATCTAACAAACTCACAGCATGTACAGCATTTTTACCACACCTTTATCGATTCACATAGAATATCAGCACCGATAAGTTGTTTAGGTAGGTAATCCCTTCTAACAGGCTACTACAGTACAATACTTTCCCATAATAACAGCGTTCTTTTTAATAAGTGACTGACTGGCATTTTCAGATGCCTGCAAAAGTTTGATGTTGTTTTCCCAGCATCCTATTTTGATACCATCAGAGTTTAGCGATTCTTCTTTTTGAGCTCTTTTGTTAAGTTATAACATATGGTACTGCAGCTGCAGGTGTGGTTGCCATGGTATTGTTGTTGCCGCCATCTGTGGCTGTGCACATATGTAAGATTATACATAATAATATTAGAGGGAATGACATTTTCTTAATGTTAATGCACCAAAAAAATAAATGCATTGCATTTGTCTAGTGCTTTTCTATCAGTGTACAATGCTTCACCTGGTAGCCAAAGGTAACTTGGTGTTCAGTGTTTTGCTCATTAATGTTTCAACATGTGGACAGAGGTCTGGGATAAACTGCAGACTTCCTTGTTTGTGGATGACTTGACTTTACCTCCTGAGAAACAGCTTGTTCATTCTGAGCCACAGTTGAGTCTCAAGTCAGTGTGTGTACGGCTTAAATTTATTCCCATTTCTGATCCATGATCCTCTTGATCAATGGGTTTTGAGTCTGTAAATTTAAGGTGGTCTGTTCATATGGGACTGACATAGGCAGACTATAAAAGATGCTTCCTTCCAGCTGCCCTCACTGCGTTGCTGGGCGCTGCTCTGAAATAATGGATTCTAATTCCTTTCCACTAGAGTGCACCCATCTGCTGGCTTTGAGGGACAGTAAAACCCTCTATCAGTTACAATTATCCCACAGTTACAGAGGACTGTGCCACAAGGTTGTGCGTGACCCCTGCGCCCCTGGCACCCCTTGGGGACAGAAACGTGCTGCGTAAGTGTAAAATTTAATCCCTCCACTGCTCCATTTGGGACAGCAAAGCCATGACAAATCATCCCAAGGGGTTTGAGACCATGTAAGTATGTGTGTGTGTGCGTGTGTGTTTTAAATGCGCCATCAACCACATACAGTATTATAAGTGTGTGTTGCTGCTTCTCATAAACCCTAACATGTAGACATGAGTACAAACCCCACAGTATGATTCATCATCCTGTTTTGGAGAAGTGGGCTGCACCGACTCACCACTGGAGGACAGCAGTAAATCTTGCAATACAGAAACAACAAGGCAAAACAAATATATATTGTACACAACCCCATTTTGTTTCCATTCCAAACTACACTGAATATGTCAAGTTGTCCAAAAGTAATATTTGTGACAATCCTACTTTTAGTGTTCACACAGTCGCACAATTCCCTGGGACTCCCAGGGGCCCCGAGCCTTGTCGAACTGTGATGAGAGCAGTCTACACTCGTATTTCTTTGGTGGTGGGCTTCTGGTTTTGTCTTAGTCGTGAGTGACAATGCGGGATTTTGGCTCTTTAGCAAGTGACAAAGAGATGTGAGGGGAGGTGGGAAGGGGACACTCTGGTAAGATCCTCGCTTTCCTTCTGAAACTGTCTTCCTCCGATACCCTCGTCTCCAATTCTTCACCGTCTGCCTGTCTCAACATACCTAATCTTCCGTTTTCTCCGACGCTTCATTCACTTTCACCCAATCTCATTCCTTTTTATGGTCTTCTGTTTTCGTCTCCCAACATGATCCTCTTTGTCTTTCCTCCGTACCCTTGCACTGTGTCTTTTGTGAGCATTTATGTAACATATGTGTTTTATTTATGTCTGCGTGTGTGCATGCTGTGTAGCGCTAGCTGTCTAAGACCTGCTCTGGTTGCAGCAGCAGAGGAGATAAAGTGGGGCTGTGTTTCCCGGCAGTGTTGCAGATTTATCTCCCTGCTTACAGCTCTGATTTTACTGCCCATCCACCGGCCTCCGCTGGATCCCATCTCTTTCTCTCTCTCTCTCTATCTCCCACGTGCCATAAGGGACCAGGCTCTCTACACGTTCTGGCCACCATAAATCTGCCACATAGCTCCATAAAGCTGCTTAGGGCATGACTCAACAAATATTAAGGAAGAGGAGAATAAATAAATAAAGCTAAATAAAAGAGAAACTCTTGTCTGGAGGGATAGACAACTTTTCTGCACACAAAATGGAGCCCAGCTATAAAATATTTACCTCGGTGTCTTTGTGCTTCTGACACTACTGAGAGTCTGTGGGCACTCACTCCGTGACATCACTCATACTTTTTATTTCTTTTTTACTCTGACTCGCTTGACTTTCTTTTGCCTAGCTATTGGCAAGTATAGTAGGAGAGAGCTTAGTGTGCTGGAGTTTAAGAAAGCACTTGCAAATAAAGGAAAATCTCCATCATTTTGTGAACTCATGCAGTGCAAATACAATACAAAGAAATACAAATTTGTTCTTGCAGTGCATATTGCGGACTTTTTCTAGTTGGGTTGGGGTTTTTTGCCGATTTTCTATATTTTTGTATCTTGAGAGTTATATTTTTGCAATGGATACTTTGTCAAATTGATGATGTTTTCTTATTTTCCTTGTGTATTTGTGTATTTCTGTGTATTTTTTAAGTTGTATGCAGAGCTCTTATAGCAAGCCATTATGAACAAAGAAGAAACATTAATGCATCAGTTGTCATATTCCATAATTTCCCATCCTGAGATTAAGTAGGTATTTTTTATTCCAATTTATGATCAAGTTCTGTGTCTGTATGTGGTCTTAGAGTTTCCACAATATTCATTTATCAAGCGCATGAGGCTTAAAGCTGCAAGATTCAAAATTATGGGGAAAAACACAATGTGAAAATTCTCTGCAACCTTTCCTCTGCAACTCACCAGTCACATCTGGATCTGACAGAATCTGATCACCAGTTGGTAATAGCAGCTGTCAGTCGCGTATTTTACCTCCCTCCTACCTGTCTGAAAACATCTGTGGTTGGACAAAATCAGGGTGTAATGGAGTTGATTGTCTGCAGCCTGAGAACACAGGCCAAGAGTAGATGCACTCCATTTAAGTCTATTGTGGAATTTTATACCCTATGATGCTAAAATCTGCCAAATACTACACTTTTAATGCTGCATTATGCAACATACTGTACATCCAGTGAGTTTTAACCTGTAGAATGGACGGAAAGTGAAAATACTCTGATCTCTGCTGTCATAAGACTCTTCCAGTAATTTTATATCAGATATAAAGTTTTAATGTAGAATATGTAGCTCACTGTAAACTGCTACGTGCACTGATGTACACAGTAGGGTTGAATAATACCTAGAGTAATCTGAGCTGAATCTAAATAGACAGACGCTAACATTCTTAAGCCTATATAACTATTTCAGGCATACAGTAGATGTGAGAACGCTGACATGTGAGGCGGTGCTTGTCAGTTCATCAACAGCAGCGATTTTTCACTCTTGATCAGTCAACCATGGAGATGTTTTAAATGAACTTCCTGGATTTCAATAGTTATAGACTAAAAGACAAAAGGTAATATCTAAGGGAATCATCACGCCTTCTTTGTGTTTGTTCCCTCCTTCTCTCTCTTTTCCCTCTGTCACATACACCTCCTCTTCTCTGTTTTCTAGACCTTTCAGTCTAGTCCGATCGCCTTCACCATGACAGACGCATTAGCCATTCATAGAGCGGCAAACACCATGTGGACAGCTGACTGTGCCCAGAAATCAAGCAATATGCTGCCACAAAAAAAAAAAAATACAAACACGTCCATACGCATATAGTCACTCGCGCGCACACATGGTAGGCCCACTGTGACCCCACGTCAAAGAAGACAAACAACGACGACTGAAAGCGGCCGCCTCTCCATGTGGCGAGCCAGCGTATGGAACCTTGGCACCATATGGGCTCTCTATTGTTGACAAAACAGCCTCAGGACATTAGCACCCAATATTTGCATATATGGAAAACACGTTTACAATTGTTTTTTCTTTTGCTGTTTCTGAAGCAAATAAAAGTGTCATCATCAATCTGCCTTCAACGCCTGGAGGTGTGTTGGAAAGGATTTGTAAAGTCATCCATTTCCTGTCATTTGGAAATGACACAGATTGAAGCAACTGCAGCTGGAGGAAATCCCATGATGCTCTTACCTAGCTGCAGCTCCATGTTGCTAATCTTGTTTTCAGAGGGAAACAGGATTTTTGGTGGCTTGTCGGTCAAAGGAGCTGAAAAAGAGAGAAAACACAATATCATGAGCGTGATATATAGTCAAACCTACAGTAAACTCAAAGCTAATTCAGCTAGTTTTGGATTATCACTATAATATTTTTCTTTGTGCTCTGTTCTGCTTTTAGAGATTCATCACCATTTGGACGTAAAAGACACAAAGCATCTCTCATCTCCTACCATCACTTCAAAAATAATAAAAAAGTTGCTATCTGTCCTCATTTTTCCCCCCCACTCTCCCACTTGCTCCTTCTGTCTTTGCAGACACATTTCTCTCTAGTGTCTATAGACCTAGGGTTCCATTCATCTGACCTAGTTCCAATCATAAATTAATCATAGCTTTGCCAAGAAAAAGCCACCATTTAATCTGCATGAGTGTTAGGTGAGTATTTGAAGAGCCATCATAGAGCATGTGTGTGTGTCTAAGTAAGAGGGAGCAGCTGATTCACTAATGATGCTAATCATCCATACGGTAGATGTCAGTCCTGCTGCTGAAGTCCTTCCTCCTGGGAATCGCAGAACACGCAGCAGTTTGTTGTCGTTAAAAGCTTTTGTGTGTTCTGAAAGGAAGGCTACGCACTTTCGGGTTCAGGGGTTACGAGAACAGAAAACGGGTCTTGTAGGTACATGACTAAAGAGTGAGACAATGAAGGAGAAATGGAGAGACTGTGTCTACATTTCAGATGAGATGTTTTGATCATGACTTACTAAATATCTTACAAAACATAAATTATCCTTCCTTGTGTTTTTTTGTCAGTGCTTTCTTCAGTAATGTCTTTTGCCAAAAACACACATGCTCTTAAGTGCAACTTGACAGTAAACTGACAATAACATCACAGAGAGTATTTTTTCCCCCAAGGACAGAATCTAGCGGCATAATATAAGAATATAAATATGTATAAACTGCAGAGCTTAAGGCTGTAATATCTATTATGCATTACCTATACATATGTACCGTACTGTTTCCTGTAAATTCCAGTGGTACTGTTTAATTTAATTCCTGTGTCATTGTGTTTGAGCTACATGTTGTTACCCTTGGTTAAGATAAGGTTGAGAGGGTGACATGGTTGAAATAAAAAAGACAAAAATAGAAAATGCTAAATAAAATAACAAACAGCAGGAACAGCGGGAAATGGCACATGAACCCTAGTCTCCATAAACGTTGGTGTTCTGCCATAACCACCACATCTCCGTCCCTCTAAGGGTTTTGCTTCCTTAACTACAAACCCTAGCCCATGTTGTCAATTCCAAACATGTAATAACTTACCAACAGCTATATGTTATCCTGTTTGTATTTTAAAATGTATTCTAGTGGTGTCCTGTATGGGACTCAGAAATACACAATCAATTCTTTGACACCTGGTTATCACAGTATTTCAGTGCCATGCATGAGGGTAATGTTTTTATACTTGTTCCGACCGAAAACCTTATTCCAACATTGCATAAATCAGCATAAAACACAATACACCCACAACCCATGAAGCAAACCAGACTGGATACTTCAGCTTTTATAATTACAAAGCAATAATGAAGTCATGCACATATTCTTCCTCTACTAATTTTAACACTTTTTAAATTTTTTTTTTAGCACATTCAGGGATCCATTCAAGCCTACAGCAACATCTTTTGTTGCTGTACCATTACATCATGAGGAAAAATTGGGGCATGTTAAGCTTATTAAAACCCACATTTCTCTGCTAGCATGACATGTTTGATATTATCATAGACCTTGTAATGTCTTTTTCTACGTTAAAATTAATACAGAAGTCAAGCATGTGAATCATTTGCATGAATTTAATAAATTAATAATAAATTTAATACCAATCCTTTTATTTATGTAAAGCACAATGGATTACCTTTGCGTATGAAATGTGCTATGGAAATAAACTTGCCATTGCCTGCAACTCTGCTTTGCATTTGATGCACAGTCTATATGCTGCACTATTCAAAAATGGGATAACCCTTGACTACAGCAGCACAGAATAAAAAGAATTGAACACATACAAAACAACCATCCATATGGTTCTGCTCATATAAACTTAGGGAAACACACTCCAATTTAATGCATTTCCTAAAGCAGCTAAAAAAGCCCTTTATTGAATAAGACAGAGGCTACTCCCAAAAGCAGACCTTTCAGGCACCTCTAATTATCTAGTGGTGAATTTGCAAATGCGGCGTATTTGGAGCAGTTTGTTGCCTGGTTCTTTTATTAAGATGTTCCCTTAGAGTGTCCTCACAAGCCATCTTATAGCCTTATTATAGGACTTCTCTAACAAGCTGTTTGAAAGCCTTGCACTGTTTCACTGTCTGGAAGGAACAAGCCATGCAATGTTGCTTCACTAACTCATTCAGAACAGTGATGTGCAGCAAAGTGTGTGGTCGTGTCCGAAATAAAAGCACACGGTTTTGTGAAGTTTTGTGAGTTTAATACTGCATGATAAGCCAGCAAAAAGAAGTGGTTATGTGACGAAATGTAAACCAAAGTACGAATGTTTATCACGTGTTAGTGCGAAAAGGATGGAAGAGCTTTTGTGCTCAGATGTGGCACCTGCTGGTATGCAAATACTGACAGAGAAGCACGGCGACATCTACGAGAGGGGCGGTCACGGGCTTTTAGGCACAACTGTTTGCACTGTTAATAGGTAATCACACAGCACAAATTACACTAGATACTGATACAATTTTAATTACATATCAAACTGCTATACATAATTACACAATGGGTGATCCTATAGCTAATTATGCATTGGGCAAACAAATGAGGACAAGCTGTGTATGTGAAGGAGAAGAGAAACAGATGTGGTAAGGAGAACAAAGATATGAAGCTGCCAAGAGAAAAGTCGAGCTGGTGAGGTGAAGAGAATAAAACAGGAGCCATATAAAGCCAAGGTGCACCAGTCAAATAACATGTCCCCCTCATTTTGGTGTATTACACTTGCTTCTGAAAATCTCATTATCTTAATTACCATTGCATTATGGGAAATGCATCAATTCTCACAGTTGGAGGAGGTGGGTACCATTTAGAATGTAGAGGACTGAAAAACAACTCCCAACAAGTCTCCTACGTCTGGAGTTGCAAATTTCTTTCTTTCATTCATTCATTTATTTTCTGGAGGGTCCAGAGAGGCTGAGGCCAATCCCAGCCGACACCGAACGAAGGAAGTGTACAACCGGGCTGCATGCTGCCAATTCATCACAAGGCTGACATAACAAGACAAGACAAGACAAGACACACAATGATGCGCTCTCACAGCTATGGGTACTTTAGCAGGATCAATTAACCCATTAATGTGCATGTCTTTGTTGTACCTGCACAGATCCGACACAGACACAGAAACAACACACAAACCCTTCACAGAGAAGCCCCAGCCAATCAAGTCTGGGTTTTAACCGTGGACCTACCTGCTCCATCAGCTAGTCTTAAGAGTCTGCTTAGCCAATAAAGACCCAGTGCTACTTTTATGGCAGTTCCAAAATAGTTTTTTCCTCTATATTAAACTTTTCTTAAGTGATGTGTCCCACTTTTACTATAATAATACCCTCTTTATTTAACATTTTTTCAGTGAAAATCAGGTATTTTCCTATATTTAATTTATTGATCATGTAGGAGTTTGTAAAAGCTCAGATTAAAGTCGAAGGTTATCATATCAGAAACAGAGAAAACTGAAGAAGTGACTATTTCAGTAGAATCTACTATTAACTGAACATAAATCCACTGTGTCCATCCACTGTCATTGATCCAACTCCATGGGTTTTACTGGTGAATCAACGTTGTAGAAGATGACGGTGTTTCCACGGTAACTACGGAGCCTCTGAACATCCAAATGGGTCATATCTGACCATGAAAAGATGACAAACTGCATTTTGCACCAATTATTTCAACTTACTGAGAGGATTAGTGGATCAGAAGTTACACATTTTAGATCAGTAGAGGCTTTTGGTCGCCAGTGGCTATTTGGGTCTTTATGGGTTAAAATCACCTCATCCTGACACTTAGAAATGTTAATCAAATTCCCATTTAAAGTGAAGTTAAAAGTGAAGATGCTTCTGTCCACGAAATAATTTTACTAGATTCTGGTTACTGTAGGCTTCACTCATCATTATGCATTGTTTAAATGCTTGCTTAAACACTTTCCAGCTGGGACATAAGTGGACAGAGTGCCTCCCCCTGTTTTTTTTTTTTTTTTTTTGTTGCCAAATCCAACTTGGAAAGTAAATCCTAAGCACACAATGTGTACAGTATGCTTAAGGAACTGCAGCTTGGCAAGTTGAAGGCTCAGGACACCTGCAGCATAACAACTGTGACATGGTTGACTATGAACAGATAATCCATTAAGGTCTCTAGTATGAATGTGTCTTTAAGGGATGAGTTTGGCTAGGCTTGTGCAAAATGTATGCCCTGAGACCAACAATTCACTGTTAAAATATTGATATGTGACAGAAAAAAGCCTTGTGTAGTATCTCAGCAAACTAGGCTGAATTTATTACCCTTTCCCCCCATGAGGGAATCACAATCTGGTTTGTCTGTTCACATCTATAACTCAAAATCTAAAGCTCATTTTACATAAGGTAGACCGCAACCATATATAAGCCCTCTTCAAATATGGTCTACATCAGGATGTGGATCTGTGGATATTATTTTTTTAAGGGATTTACCATCTTATTTTGCTAAAACCTGGTTTCTACCACACACCTAAAGTTAATCTTCACATACAGTCTCATCTCTTATCTCAAACATGCACACACTACAAGATTTGACAATAATGTCACATCACATATGACAGGATATTATACAGAGTCGCCTGTCTGACAGAGCAATGACCACCTCAAGTGATTTCTTGTCGCATGATCTCATGGGGATAGAGATATAAATAAAAACTGGCTGTAACTATGCTTCACAGGGCCTTCTCTCACTTTTCTTTGAAACAGACCTCAAAATGAAGTGTTCCACAGTACTGGACAGAGTCTATTAAAAGTAAAATCTGCCTGAAAATGAATTGTAGTCGACACTCACCTCTGCCAAGGAGGGCAGACATCACTTGCATCTGTCACTATTGGCAAGATCAGCCAAAATTACTGTGGCTTTTATCAAATTGGTGGAACAGTGGCACATGGTCGAAACCCAGGATAATTTGGGATATTTCCATAAATAAGAGGAAACTTTTCTTTTTCAGGGAGTTTGATTGAATTAGCTGATTTGGCAGAGGTATGTCTGCTAAGTAGACATGATGAATGGATACATATGTGTGATTACTCAGAGAAGTATGACGTTAGTCTCACTTCTATGCGATGACACGATAGTGTGTGGATGGGATTTTACTGTTACTGTGTGTGTATGACATGAGCCATCGTATGGCTCTTACATGTAAATTTGGCACAGGACTAGATACTGAACAGCCAGTCAGTGGACACTGTTGATCAAACTGAAAACCTGTCATGAAAATGAATATAATCAGAAACATTTGTGCCTTTAAGGATAATGATGCTTTTGACAGAACAGCCGGTATGAAAGTCCTCTCAGTTTCACTGTTAATAGGTTAAAAGTGCTACAGAGAAGAGTCTGAGTCAGACTTTGTGTGTGTCTGTGTGTGCATACACATGTGGATACATTAGCACAGAGTGGGACTCTGGATATAAGCTTTATGATCAGTCATCCACAATCCCATTTCTGCTTGGTGGCAGAAAAGCTCACTGGACTTTCCAGATGGATTATTCTGGGTGAGTGACTGTAGGGAAACAGCAAATTAGTGAATTAAGGACGGAGTTGAGATACTTGGATCACTGGGTTTTTTCTGTTAGTTGGCCCATTTGAAGGAGTGGGTGGGGGGATTTGTTGTAGAGAAATATGCTGTTGGAAAATTGATGTCAAAGGTGAAAATAAGAACAAATTAAACTTATTAAGTTGTTGCCGCACTCAGTCGTAGGTGTGCAGGTGCTTCTGCAGGCTTACATATGGACCTGGCACTTAAACAGTCAAACTGATTCAAACACACATTCATGCATGAGCAAACATACACACTCCTACAAACTGTATACTAGTAAAGTTGTGAACATAGGCCTGCATCGTCCTTTAGTCTCAGGAAATTGGCTCCCAAAGGTTTTTTAGTACTTTCACCAAGGAAAGCAGTGAAGCTGAAGAAGAAAGGCTAAAATAGACGGATGGTGATTTGAGCAAACACAAAGTCCTTGTCTCCAAAGACTGCTAAGCTTGACTTGAGAAGTCTCAGTTCTCCTCTACGGCTGGCAGACTTCTATATTGTACTGCAGGAGATCACCATATATTAACAGTGACCTTCCTCTGTATAGTTGTCACCTTTGAGCCAGTTTCATTACATTCCTGATGGTGCAATAACCACCCTGTATGATTCCCTTATAAAGTCACCTCAGAGTATACAGAATTCAATTCCAGACCCAACCATTTCCCACATGAGAAGATGAGCAGGGAGTTGTATGGTGTCATCCAGAGGAAGCTAATAAAAGCACTTATATTCATCCTGAACCACATCACGCTTCCCTACTGTGCACCACTGTTGTGCTCTCTAAGAGCCCTGCCACCGGCAAAGTTAAAATACTTCCACATCAAAGCAACAGGAGTGTGCCTTCTATCCCACAAATATGGATAGACAGACTTCTGCATCATAGTCACTCTTTCTGCCAAGAGCTTATCATCATGAAAAGTGAGAACAATTGTCTGCTTTTGGCCAAGTGGCCAGTTGAGCTTTTTTGACAAAGCAGCTCTTTATAAGAATCTCTAATGATGAAACGCGGCAGCGTTCAGGCGGCTCACAATGGAAATCCAAGTGTGACACTACATGACCCATATCTTTATGAAAGAAGAAAGTGGAAATTAAAAACCAAAACTATTATTATCAAATGACAACTACATGAGGGCCACTCAGAGATGAATTCAACCAGAAGAAGATCACAATATTTGAGAAGTGAAAGATAAAGGAATAAAATAATACAGAGATAGAGACTGAGATACAGACTGAGAAATGGTTTAAAGCTGTTATTAATTCCTGAAGACTGACTCGGATTCTGTCTCTCAGCAGATGTGTGTATACTCGTGTGCTTGTCTGTATGGGCATACATGTGCTTGCGTGCGTGGACCAGCTGTCCCCTTACAAATATAAATAATATTAATCAAGTCTCCTTGAACAGTAATGCTCTGTCTGCTTTCCTACGTTACAAACGTTAACTGTCTCTTTGGTAAAACACCCTCTGGAGTCAGGTTTCAAGTGGCTGCAAAAACCCATAGGATATGTGTGTCTCTACACATTAGAATATTATATTATTCTTTACTTAAAAGCAACCTCATTAAGACAGTCTTAATTTGTTTTTTAGACTCTAAGCTAGGATTATGTTTTACACAGGTTGATATAATAACTTCGGTTACTGTGTTCTCGGAAAGAGGTTCAATTAAGCACTCAGGGACTGTTTGAAATGAACGAAGAGTATTTTTATGAGTCTATTGTTCGCAGGGTTTTGAACAAGAATGAGAGGAGGTGGAGAGACAAGACAGAGGTGTCTTCTTGGTATAATGGGCTCCCCTGTGTTTCAAAGTTGAGAGGAAAAAAAAGAAAAACACTTGCAAGCAGTTATGTATGGCCCTAAGTATGCAAATGTATATGTCTATATGCAATTCTTTTTCCTCAGTTGAATCAGATTGGGCTGCTGAGTACAAAGATTAGACTATTTAGTCCTTTTTAAAAATCTTTTCAATGAAGATATCTGGCAATCAGAGAATTTTGGCATGAGTTTCAGTGATGATTCCAACCACATTAAATGCAACAGAGTAATAGGAACATATTTTAAAAACCATTTAAAAATCAATAAAGCTGCACAGTTGCATAGACAGCCTTGTAATGAGCAGTCCCACTCATCAACCGAAAAGTTTCGGTTTTTGGTAATACACTTCATCCCAGGCCAATTAAAATCTGCAGTACCGCCGTAACTTTACAGCTAGGAGCCATTCAACTCTACGTGAGGTTTCTGTCCTCCCTGAGCTCAACTTAGGACACCTGTGTTACCATTCGACAGGTGTACCACTGGAGAGAGGTGTGAAAAAGTTCAGCTTATTTCACAATATATTTTCCTCTGCTAGAACCATATTACAATTCCACTTATTTACAATGTCATGCTTGTGCTTTCCTGTTTTATCTTGTTATTGTAATGGACATTAGTTGGAAGAAGAACAAAAAACAAAAAAATCGACTTGACAAATCTCCGTTGGTTGAGAGGTCCTCATCAGCTGATTAGAATCATCGACTTTAAGTGGGCAGCCATACAAATGTAATTGAAAATATTAACAAAATACTAGGACCATGATTGCTGACATCATTAGGCACAGTGTCTCTAGAAGTAAACAAATGAGATACATCTGTAACACTCAGGTGGGTACAGTGAGTAAATGCAGTGGCTTTCCTGTGTTTCTCCTGGATGTACACAAAACGAGACCCCCATCACATACATAAACTTGCCTAATCATTTCTCTTCCCAGTCCTTGGGGATCTGAAACGCATATGGTGTGATGCACTCTGTTGGGTTACAGTGTGAGATACAACTGTTCCAGACTTACAGTTGCCAGATGCTCCAGGCCAAACAACTTGCACTTGGAGCAAAGACCAAGATTCGCAAGACAGAGTTCAAAACAGTTTTTAATCTTTGAATGTACCACAGTTGTATAAGAAAGACATGTGTAAACACAGTGAACCCACTGCAGTGAGAAGGGAAATGTGTCTGCATGCAAACTCAGCATGTGAGAGTCCTTCTCCTCATGTTCAAAACCCCACTAGTCTGCCTTAGCGTGTTCGCCCATGCATGTTCCTGTAAATGTACTTGAAGCGTAATAGGTTGAGAATAACAGAGAAGAGAGACAGTTAAAGGGAAAAATATGATCTCAGCAGAGCAATGTGTCTGTGAGGATACGTAACATAGAGACATGTACTGTGAGTCATTGCTCTAGCGTCTAGTTCTATGAGCAGGTGATGATCATGACAGCATCTTGGGCCTTGGTTGAAAGAATATGTAAAGGAAATTCATGTGTGGATGAATACTGCTAATGAATAACTGACTTATACTTATCATCAGTCTGTGGGTGTAGTTTTTTACAGTCTGCTCTTTGCTCAACATCTCATTCTTTTCATCTGTCTGTGCTATTCTTAAGTAAAAGCACACAGTACACAGCGCTTTCTCAAGAACCGTGGCCTTTTCTCTCATACTGTCATCGTTTCATCATCAGCCACTTTTAAACAGAGACCCCGAAAAAAGGTGAGATGATGATCCCACCTTCTTTCCACCACTGACTGATTTACACAGCCAAGCCAAAGGAGTAACAGAGGTGAGACAGGTTGGACGTCTACACGGCGGACCTGCGTTCCAGAATCAAAAGGGCGGTGATGCAGTGCAGCGTATAGAGGGACGAATAACTTGCACGTGGGAAATACCCCAAGCATAGCGAGTATAGAGTCTTTCACCGTTCTACAAATGATAGCATGGATAGAGTTCTCCGCCCGAAGTGACGACAGCTCGTGGATCTTGGCGTCTCCCCAGTTCGACTTCTTTCTGGTGGTGTTGATATGTTTGTTTACTGTACAAGGCCCACGCTCATTTTTAAATCCCCATGGCGCGGGGGTCGCACATGCAATACGTCATCAAAATGTCACACCTTGGTTGCGGAACAAGAGGTGTTCCTTTTAAATAGTGTTCTGGAATCATGATTCCACCTTTATCACGGCTCTGTTACTACCTCCAGAGCTGTAACAGAGGTGGGACCAAATGACCCCACTGTTTCGTTTACACAGACGTCCTTCCGAAATAAAGGTAAAAGTGCTGTGTAAAAGGGGCTATAGTGTCACTGTCCTAGAATTGGCCCCACTACACTCTTTTCTACCTTTCAGATAAACTTTATCACTTTCTTCCTTGTGTCTTTTCTCTGAAGTCAGTTGAGCTTTAGCTTCTGCCTCTCACAGGCAGCATATACTATATGTGTGTGTCTACTGTGTATCTTGGATATTATCGCTGTGAACTTTAATGTTCCCCAGTGGGTAGTGTGTACACTACACTGTTCTTCCATTAGAGTTCAGCTCACAGACTGCGTGTACACATTCAATAATGCAGGTCACTATTTAACATCTAGTGGGTCTGCAACATGCACACACATACTGTAGGTACACGCATTCAAACATTTCCTCCTGCTCTCCCAGCTCACAGAGGCCAGCAATCCCTGCAAACACTCCCACAGTCAAACAGACATGCACGACATACTCATATGAAGCCCAGGCCTTGGTGTCTGGTTCAGATAAGAAAACCCATGGGTTGAGTGGTGATAAAGAAGCCATTCCTTCTAGAAGAAAGAGTAAAACACACAATAAATCCACCTGTGTGCAGTTTATGCAGATAAGGTTTTGGGGCAGGCTAGTGACAAGGGAAACATGTCAGACAACAAAGAGACACAGGAACATTACCACACAAGACAGATACCTGATCATCAAAACATCCTGCAGCTAGGCCTGCACTTGGCAACGAGGATTAGCTTTCTAATCAGTGCCGATCTCCACGCTCTATTCAAAAGGGAAGCCCTCGTGGCCTGGTGGCCATTCTATTACACGGTCAGAGTGGAAAGACGAGGTTAACCCTGTCAGCAGTGGGGAGAAACCAAAGCAGGCAGATATACACCTGAGGAACAGGATTAACACAGCCCCGGCACATTACAACCAGCATGAACAGTGTAAAACCCCTCTGGAAAGGGGTGTGTGTGTGTGTGTGTTTTTTTTTTTTCTTAACCGTGTTGAATACCAGCCTCAGGTTTGTCCAGGTGTGTAAATACACTCGTAGTGCCAGTAAGCTACCTAAAGTGACACATATAGAGTACAGATTTACAGAGGAGCAGATAGGCAGCCTGCAGGGTCACCTCACTGCCATCTGTTCCATCGGCTCACTTTGACCTGTCTCTACAGCAACCTCAGCGGTATCAACTGTTCCTTCTCATTTGGGTAGAAAAACGGGATAAATTTGCACAAAAAGCTAATATTATGGAGTCACTGCAGGAATTCAACTGCTGTTTACATCTGATGGTTTTATGCATTTCCACACAGAGTGGCATGAATTAAAAGAGGTATGGAGGTTGATAGCTGCTAAAAGAAAGAAAGAAAGACAGAAAACCTATGTGCCTGTGAGGTTGGTTTCTGAACATACTGTATGTGTGGAAGTGATGTACAGTTCACATGTCTGAGTTCCATGAGTAGGTGGTGAACATAAGCACATCTGAGACCTTGGTTCCATGAGAATGTAGAAGACATAATGATATACATTGATAAACTAGGTATTGACATGTGATGAAAAGGTAAAGAGCAGAGGTGATACAGAAGGAGGAAGAAATAACAAAGTGGATAAAGAATTAGACCTCAATGTGTATATTTCTGCAAACCACAGTTAGAGTAGGTAAGTGTAATCTCAATGTGATTTCTAATATGATGGACAGAGTACTTTCTCTGTTAGCATTTCCTCATGGACACATGTTAGAGTTTAAGCTTATGAAGGAGCTAAGCAGAGAAACACAAACAAGGCAACATGTAAACACTGCAGGGAAAAAAAAGTCATGGTCCTGGTGCTCATTTTGTCTTACATATCCAAACCTATCTTCACCCTTTATTGGAGCTGTGCTGGTGCTGGAGATAGGGCTGCCTTGCTCCTGCTGCTTCTAATAACATCTTATTATTATCCTGTTATTATTCTGTTTTTTGCATGTGCTTCAGCAAAATGAAAGTTTAGATTTTGTCAAGCCTAAAAAATGATATTAACACAAATGTCTTACAATCCAGGACCTTCCCACATTGACTCCTGTAGATGATTAAGGTAATAAAATAAATTTGGGTGAAGAGAGAACTCAACAGTAGTCATCATTAAATGTATATACTGTATGTGAAGGCAACATCGGAGAGACAGAGCTAAAAGACACCGTACATGGTTAAAATGAGTATACCAGTGATTTATTGTACATGCATCTAGAAATGTCAAGCTTGAAACATTTTTTTCTTCAGAAAGCTGGAGATTATTTGTAATTCTGTATGTAATTGGCAACATTTCCTGTGCCGATTGCATTGTAGGTTTAAATTAGTACAGTCTACTTTGTACTTGCATGTGCTATGTTTCTCTGTGCATAGCATGGCAAATTGGATAAAAATACTAAGCTTTTTGCATTACTTGTGACAGATGACATACTGTAACAACCTCATTTTAATGGAGGGGACTGTATTTCTGAACAGGTAGAGTGGATTAAACAATGCACACAGTTGAATAATTCACTTTGGTAGCCATTCAGCCTTGGCTGTAATTGCACTCTTCCCTTCTTAACTGTCACTACCATTTCTTGCCCTTAACCCTTAAAGACCCAAACCTCCACCGGTGACCAAAGGCATCTATTGGTGTAAACTGTTTAATACCTGTTGATCCACAAATACTATCAATACATGTAAATAATTGGTGTACAATGCAGATTGTCATCTTTTCATGGTCATCAGATATGACCCATCTGGACGGTCAGAGGCTCTGTAGTTACTGTGGAAACACCGCCATCTTCTACAACATTGATTCACCAGTAAAACTCATGGAGTTGGAGCAATGACAGTGGATGGAGACACTGGGTTTATGTTCAGTTAATGATAGATTTGACTGAAAAAGTCACATTTTCTGCAGTTTTCCCTGTTTTTGACATAATAACCCTCAACTTTAATCTAAGCTTTAATGAACATGTACATGATCTGTAAATTAAATCTAGGAAAATACCTGATTTATGCAGAGAAAATACAAAATACAGAGGATACTATTATAAATAAATAGTAATAAATCACTTAAGAAAGATTAGATATAGACAAAATGTCATTTGCCTTTTAAATTCATAACATGCCTTGGTGGCCAGCAGCAATGTGGAAGACACTAGTACTGATTTTTGACAGGAATTAGTAGAAAATATTCAGTAAAATGAGAAACAGTTGAGCACGAATCATATCTAATGTCAAATTGTTGTGATTTGTTTTAGTTAATACTCTCTGCTGTCTTAAGTTCTATATTTTGGACTAGTATGTTCATATAATCAATGAAAGTATCTCTGGTCAAGGGACCATAAAAGACACATTATTAAGGGGCAATTTCCTCCACAGGAATGATTGTTACTCCTCCCTCGGAGCAGTTTAACTGTTAATTTGTACATTGTTTTCGAAGAAACTGCAAAATGCACATTATATTTGGCCTGTAATGGTTGATGTAAGATTAGCTGAGAACAAGTGTGCATCAGGAACACAAATCGCCTCTCTGCTTTTTCTTACTTCTTTATTCCTCAACTGACTAACTCCTGGAAACTTGCTTAAAATACAGCACCAGAGCAAAATCCCAAAATAAGCCACAACAGTCTTTTAGCATTTTCCTAGTGTATGCAGCACTCTGCAGATCGAATTGCTTGGCCTTAACTTACGTAACGTACTTTTGTTTCTGTTCTCCATTTTGTGTCAGCAGAAGGTTTAGCAATAACTCCTACCCCTCACAGGATACTCGCAAAAGTAAGATTGATTTAAACACTGTGTTCAATATAAACTAAATTCAGAAAGGAAAACAGAAGGTGCAGCCAAACAGCCATCAAATATTCAATCTTTGCATCAATAACCACAATAATCCTGCACACAAACAGCGTCCTTCCACTATGTGCCAAATTTTAATTAGAGATTTGGTGGTCTCATTAGAGATCATGAAAACGTGCACCTTCATACATTCACTCTGGCAAATATGCAGCTCACACTGAACAAACATGTTGTCAGTCACACAAACACTCTTACTGAAGAGCAGCAATCATTAGTGTGACACAACTGATGGTCTAAACGGTCTCTAAGCTCTGTTTTACCAGATGACTCAAATGAAGCCAGTCACATAACATGGTGCCAGGGTGAGATCTGCAAATCATGTGTTTGTTTGCTTCCCCTTATTCCAAAAGCCTAACGACGCTCTTCTCTCCCAGCCTAAGACAGATGGAGATCATTAGCTTCTCTCACTCCCCCCCCTTTGCCTCTCTCGCTCCGATCTGTTAAGTCCAAACCGTTGCCGCTCTTTGTCTCGCCTCTTAACTCATCTCTCAACCATCCTTTTCCTCCCTCTGTTTGCTCCCTGTCCATCTCTCTCTCTGCTTAGATTTATATCTAAAGGTTTCAAACTCCAGCACAATCTTACAACTTTAACAAGTGCTTCATCACTCTTGTCAGAAGTAGTTACAGGAGTCATGACACACACTTCCCTGGACAGCAGGAATTGATGAGAAGCCATTAGACTCTGCTGATCCTACAGAGAATAAGAAGGCCTCCATCATTGCCATCCTTTACTCCTTGACAAGCAGCAGCGGCAGTTCAGATGGCAGAGGTACCCTTTCTACGCACATACATGCAATGTTTTGTTCCGAGGAGTGGCGAATCACTTAAAGGCTGTAAAGACACACCATTGTAAGAAAAAAAAAAGGCGAAATGTTATGTTAATGTCAACTTCACAGCTGTGAATGCTGCTGCATCTGCCAAAAGATTTAAATTGCCATTCACCACTGAGTCACAAATGTGCCAAGGGCATTTAAAATCAGTATTTGTTAATGACTTTTTGTCACTGACTGAATTATTAAAACATGTGCGGCTGAATAAACACCATGCAGTGTGGAGTAGTGGGGTTTATTGTTAGCCGTGTAACAGTTTTTGCTGCGTGCCTGTTTGCAGTACTGTTGAGAAGTGTTAACAGAGCTCCTGCTGTCTTGCCTGCACTGGTGACCATCTGGACTGAATCCATCACTTCCTCCCGCACTTTCTTCGTTGTCGTGACTTTTAATTTCTCATTATGACACCGTGATAGGAGGAGGTCCCATTTAGCCACAAGCCAATGAGCTGACTGTCAACAGCATATTCTGTTAATGTCATGTTAGTGATGAATCTCAGGTTTTACGGTAAAACTTCAACTGCATGTGAAATCGCACATTCCAGTAACAACCTCAGTGCTATAAATGATTATTAAGTTGCATTTATAACATGGAAAAATGCATAAACCACAGGAAAAAAAAAGCTGTAAATCTCTTTTCTGATTCTTTTGGATTAGATGCTGATATTTTCAGAGGAACAGTTATGATAAAATAATATAAAAGATAAAAACCCTTAATGTCTAGTAGTTTCTGTATGTTATAGAGTTAAGGCTACTGTCCTTGGATCTAACTTAATTAGGGTATATGGAAAATTTCTGAACATGCTTTACATAATGAATGCTGTTATGTCCTCTGATTTGCAAATAAAGCATAAGATCACTGATTTGTAAAAAAGTGGAGCTAAAGCATTAATCCACTTGTACTGCTGAAATGATAATGTGAAGGCCAGACTTTTATCTGTGTTTAACAGTGAAATATTAACTTTAGTAAGATTTGGGGAAGGTGTCTTTGCTTCAGTACGTAAAGTCTTCAGTGGGGGAACATTAGCAACACATAAATCCTCACTTTCTGCTGGTATCAAAAGGGAATTATGTTTGGCTGAAAAATATTCTGATAAATTCAAGAATCTTTAGTGGAATATTCTGTCATTTGTGCTCCGGGAAGTTTCTTTATTGAAACAATAACAAAAGTCATAGTTCCTTTCAGTTGATTTCATTCTAAAGGCAATGTAAAGTTATGACATGAAACCATTGATATTTGACCAAATGAAACAGGCTGTTGTATCGAATAAAATGATGTATTTCTAAGAATTTAAACAGTGAGAAACATTTAACATAACCTAAGCACACGTCAACAAAATGTATAAGATGGTGTCCGATTACTTTCAATGGCTTTACTGTACCCTCCACATGCATATGTACACACACTAGCCTCCAAGTGCTCTGTCCACAAGGCCACAGACAGCCACTCTCTTGCCAACACTTTATACTGAATCCTGAGCTCATAAAAATAAAGGAGCTGATTGACTGCTCTGACCTCCCTCTCGGTGGTCGAGGTTAACCAGGAGCAGAGCTGAGCTCTCTTTCTTCTCTTTTAAAAGCCTGTCATGTTTGCTGCAGCATTCCTGACCTGCGCTGATTGCAAATCAACCAGCAATTACAACCTCCCATAAATATATTGAAAAAGACAAAGCAAAATATATGGACTACACTTCATGACCGGTGCAGCTGTTTGGGACAAGAACAAAAAGGCACATTAGGAGGCTTTAACAAGAAAAATGAACGAGTGGACCAAAACTGGCTAAGAGTGCTACATTAATATTTATTTGCTGACAAAGAAAAGCACTAGAGACTCCAGGTGAGTGGCGGTCATGTTTGGCTGTTTCATTCTATGGCTGTGTGTTCACGGGTGTCTCATAAATAAGGGAAGTCCCAGAGTGTTGGAAAGCCCTCCTAAGCCACCGCTTTGTTTCAAGACAAAGCCCCTTTTTATTCCACTTGGAATAACTTGTCACAACGCAGCTGAACCCAAGGTGCCACCCTATCAATCTCCATGGCAACCAGGTTGGTGGCTTTGGCAAATGTAGAAAGCATTTAGAGAACAGCTTTCTGGACTGCAGGGGAACATGTCACCTGAGATTGAATAAAAAAGGAGCCATGTTTCTCATTTCACATCCAAAAAAAAAAAAAAGAAAAGAAATCCCAGGATGTTCTGTTTAACTTTCCATACCCATCCAAAATCCTGCTGCATGTATAAAATTCACACTTAACTCCATGTCAAATTTGGACTGAAGCGCTTCCATTTTCTTTTTTGCTGCCATGCAATATTTAAATGAAGTATTTCAGCCTAAATTGCAAGAGCTGACAGCTTCAGTTATACTTTTAAAATTTGTGTCACACATAGCAAATTTCCCAGCGATGATAAAAGAGAATAAAACAGCAAACAGCAGGCAGCCACTCAATACAGTTATGTTTCACAAAGAAGCAGCGCACTACTACTGTACGACGTTCTCTAAGAATAAAGAAAGTAGAAAATGTGACGATATCTGCGTTATTTGCATTTTGGATATAACCACCTGTTGGCTTCAAAGCACAGCAGCGGAGGGAAACACTGAGGGTTTGACAGTAATGACTAATCATGGCCCAGCGATACAAAGCGGGCCACTTCACAAGGATTCTTTGATGCAGGTGAATCACATCCTAAACATACTTATTAGCAGGAGCGGGGGAGGAGAGAGAGAGAGAGAGAGAGAGAGAGAGGGAGAAAGGGCTGGGGTGGTGGGGGGTGGGGGTTGAAGAAATTTGTTCCGCACGTTAGCTGGCATGCTTGGGTGCGCGAGAACAGAAGGTTGGCATAATGAATTTTGGCGTGCAAGTGGCTGTTAATGAAATAAAGAACCCCACCCCAGCAGAGGTGTAAATGTGTGTGTGTGTGCTGGAGTGTGTTCACATGTGTGCAAAAGAAAGCAGGGGAAAGCCCGAGGAATTTGAGGAGAAGACGAAGAGAGAGAATGTGATGGGAGAGTTGAAAAGAAAGAAAGGCTACAGAGGAACACAAAGGTTGTTTCCATGTCAGGTGACATTTCGCATTAAGATCTGGCTTTTAGAAAAATATTGCCCCCTTTGGCTTGACATGTTTTAGTTTCTTATCTTAGGGCTGCGTAGTGCAGGAATAATCAGTACAGCAGGCCAGGAACTGGAAGCTATGATAATTAGATGTTAATTCAGTTCCTTTGCACTTGAGGCTAGGGAGAAAACAGACAGCTACAACACAAAGATACTGGACCGCAAACAAAACTTATTTTCTCAGAAGAGAAGATGAACAGGCAAAGGTATTTTTGTCATCGGTGAGACTACTTTTACAGCTTTCTACAGTATTATCTCTGATCCTTCCTACCATCAGGGATTAGCATAGTTGCCAAAGAGACATTTTGTTTAGATTGTTTAACTGAAAATTGCATGTGTGAGTAATCGCCATAGATAAAACAAAAAGAAAGAGTGTAGGTTTATTCATTGTCTTCTGTTCTCAGTAGACCAGGTGGTGTTTGAAGCTCAGATGTGATTTATAAAGCCTCCGAAGACACTCTGTCCCCACCCTCTCTACACGGGTTGCTTAATTGAGTGTTAATTTGGTGCTAATTATGTAACATGTTATCCTACTAAGACGCCCCAGATGCCAAGAGACACAGTTGTGAAGAAGTCTGCAGAATCGCAAAGCATTTAGTGATACAGTATGTGAGGCCTAGTCGGCATCTGCTCATTGAGTTCTGTGTCAAACCAAGAGAAAAAAAAAAAACCCCACATATTCAGAATTTAAGCATTCAACCAAACCTACTTGAACAGTGAAAAATGTGCTATCCCCAGAAATAAGGCCATCCTCACATGAACTGCAACTCATTATTAAACAAATATTCCACTGTGCAAGCAAGACTCTTTGAATTAATCATTCAACAAACATTTTCCTATGAAAGTTTGGCCCCTACATTAAAAATTGAACATATTTTACAGTGAAAGCTGAGCTCAGTCTTCAGTGAGGGAGATTCAATGAGTGGTATCACCGGGGACAGCGTTGTGGCATCGACGCTCTTCTCCCAATACTCTGTTTGTCCCTCAAAATAAATATAACATGGAATGATGACCTAACTCGCTCTTTTATTTATTAAAGTCATCGGGTCTTGTGTTGCAGAATATTATGCATGAGCACAAGACTGGGGTATTAGGAATTAGCTTGCCTATTACATGACAGAATGTAAAGGGATTTGTGCGCGTCTGCAGCATGAACACTGCATCATCTTTCCATCAAAGGATCAAATTGGAATTTTCTATATCCCATGAAAGATTAAAACCAACAATATCCTTCTCTGTCTCTCAATATGTTCCCTTCACTACATCATCTGAGGCGCTCAGTCCCAAATTAGCAAAGATGAAAAACTTCCAAAACGGGTTATCAAGATTACTAACAGCAGCAAATGTATGCAAATGGTAAATAATACTTCTAGTTTTAGTAAATGAATACAAAACTGGCATGTTAGTAAGTGTTAACATGATTTTTATGACAATAAATAAATAAATGGAAACAGTAAAGAACACAGTATATCAGTGTATACAGTAAACACAGTATATACACACTATATATATATATATATATTATATCCACATTTTTGCACAGATTTTGGCTTTTAAAGGCTGAGGTCTTAAACTTTTAATCGGCTGAACAACCTATTTCAGTTTAATTAATGTTTTTCAAAAATTGCTTACTCAATTTTTTTTGTCTCACTCCCATTTCTTCTTTTTGCATTTCGAAACTCTACTTAGAACCTTCTTAAGATCCAACAGTGCAAAATTACTTTGCTGCAAAATAACCCGCAACTTCATAAACTCCATGACTGTCATCAAAAATCACTGTCCTAAAGGAACTATATGCATAAGAATGTTAAATGCTAAAAATTCTCACTTATTAAAAATTCAGAATTGCAAAGCAAGGACATACTGTATCTAGAAACGAAAAATAAAAAGTTAATGTAGTCTAGCAAAAATGTGACTTTCTTCAATGAAGAGCCGATCACTTCCACTCTTATGTATGTAACATAAGAGTTATGCAATAGAGTGGGTGTGTTAGGCTATTTGTACTTCAGAACATAACTGCTGTGATACAGGAAAGAACGTTTTGTATCTATATTTCAGTTTCATTCTCACTGACGCTGCTCACCCTCCTCTTTCATTCTACCGCTGGCTTGACCACCACTTTCTTATATGTTGAGCAGAGACGAAGGGCAAATATTGATTCATGTGGCTGTAGCAAGCAACAAATCTTACATAGTTTGCCTTTAATGGAAACTACATCTGGCTAACATAGTAAAGGACCAGATTTGTTGAATTTTTATTTGTTTTATGCCAAGTCGTAAGAGTCATTAAAACATCAAAATCATGTTTGTAATTTTGATGTGATTTTGAGGGTGAAAATTCATTCAAATAAAGAACTAACTCCAGCTTGCCAAGCTAAAAATGCTTTTAGGATGCACTCTTTGGGTTTGCCCAGCAGCTCTTTGCATAGAGCACTAACATTGACGACTGGAAACTACATTAAAACTGATGTGGGACCACGAAAGTCTGTAACCTACGCTCTAGAGTTGATATAAGTCATCTGCTTTAAGTTTTTTGTACTGCTTCTAACTGTATTTTTCTTTTGATGGGTGAGAGATTGACCGGGAGCACGTCACTGCCTTACTTATGAATGTAATAATGGCAGAAGAGATGACTGTAGTTCAACACTAAAGAAACTCAGCAATCCCTCATTCAGCACTGAGCCTTCTCTGCATTCACTAATAGATTTCCTATTCTTGTCTAATTAAAAAGGGAAGCCTTTTCCCCCTGAAAGGCTCCCAGAGCTATACTGAGGGGTGGAGAGGTCACTGGGAATCCATCAGATGTGATGCAGTTAATCAGCATAAAGCCTGCTTCAGTGCACTGCTAAAAAAACAACTGCAGGAATGGGCCCATCCCTCACACTGCGCCACACTGGGATTCAAAGCCACACAGACATATGGGCAATATGCACTGGAACTTCGCACACTGTACAGCATACTGCTGAGATGTGGCAGAAAAACGACAATGTCTAGTTCCTTCTCTATTCTCTTTAAAATGTGTAATTAAAAGGGGATGTAAAAATAACTACAGAGACAGTCGGAAAGAGAGAAATATGGTGTGAGAGAGAAAGGTAAGAGGTTTGTGGGGGAGAATATAAAGAAAATGTAAGACAGCAAAGGAAAAAGAGCCTTCGCCCACAGTAATTACCTGTCTCTACTTCCTATCATTGTGAATGACAACAAATAGAGAGAGGACGGTGGAGAGGAGAGGAGAGGAGAGGAGAGGAGAGGAGAGGAGAGAGGGAGGAGAGGAGAGGAG
>JAPQRQ010000015.1:16990089-17001211 GCA_037367365.1 Apogon talboti | reverse complement strand
CCCCCATTGTCCCCCCACTTTTCTCCCCCCAGCGATGGTCAGCCTGTAAAACCAGGATGTGTTGGCACCTTTATGATATAAATACTCACACACCCTGGGCATAAGAAAGCTGTCAACAGAACATTTGTTTTCCATTTTTCACCACCCAAAGCACTTCAAGCTGAGGGGGGAAAAAGGAGACAAGGCGTTAAAAATGTACCGCAACACTAACTATTTTGCCCCTTGGTGAATTTTGGTACTTAAACAGATGGGGCTTGAATTGGTTCCCTTTTATTTAGTGCAACAGGATAGTTTGAATTTCCATTCAGCAAGGTCTCACCTCCACACATGCTTGGTTGTGGTTGGCACATGCAGAAAAGCACACTGCATTCGCACATGCTCGCTTATCTTATGTGTATCTATTTGTGCTGACACATACACACCCACAGACACATGAATAGCAGCTGCGATTGCGGTTGTGTCCTCCTGCCCATTCATCAGAAAACTTTCTGTTGATTGAAAAGTGCTTGTCAAGTGAACTGAAAGACAAGGGATGTCAGAGGTGCGTGATCTGACCCACGCATGAAAGTAAGCTGTTGTGACCCCCCCGTCCATCCTACCGTAAATAGATCAAAGCACATCTGTTTCTGTGTCCAGCAGCCACACATCTATAATTGCAAACTGGCTTTAATGGCTTAGAGCGACCCATCAGATGCTAAGCAGTTTGGACACAGGAGATGCTAAAGCATATGAGCGGAGAGCAACCATCAGTAATCACTGGACAGGGAATTCTCTGGAGCCACGGTGGCGGCTGTCTGGTCTCTAGTGGACTGAAATAGATATCACAACTTCAGCCCAGGGATATAGGCCTTCAGGGGCCAGAGCTGACCACACAGCTGGGTTTGAGGAGCAGGGTGGAGAAGTGGTCAGAGTCATGAAGAACAGAGGGACCAGAGATAGGTGTGAGGAAACGGCTCACTTTGAAGCGTTACTATGGCTGTAGATGGCATAACTAGCTTAACTTATTAAGCTCAGCGGTGCGGCAACACTGAACTTAAACTAAAATATCTCTCACAAACAAATGACTAGACCTAGAACAGTTTGTGGTTTCAAATGAAGTCCAGTCTGGCAGAGTCCGGTCTGGTCTTGGCTGAATGGAGTAAGCACTGAGTGACGAGAGAAGCCTCAAGTTGGCCAGTTGTCACAGTATGACACTGATTCGGCCTAATGAGCGTAGTGCTGTCACCACACATCTGCCTCTCATTCACTTGTAGAATCTGGCAGACTCCAAACCTGCTGGAGTCACTGCTAGATGCTGGAACTTGAGACACCACCACCTCGCCGCATCAACGCTGGTTGCCAGATATGAAGGAACAAACCAACTTGTTCTTTAACAACAGAAACTAAGAAAACACTAACATAACTGTTAGGTCACATATATCACCGACGCAGAATGAAAAAGGCAAAGACAAGACAAAACGGTTAAATCATTTCTAAACATAAAACTTTACCTTAAACACCACACTGTTGATGCACTGACTAAAACACTTATCCCACTTATTATTTAACCTTGGTTCTTCTAAAATATCTATATATTTTGCTGGTAATTACTGACATTTGTTCTGCAAATGATAATTATAGCACATCTGTTTTTTCCTCGAAATTTATGACCCATGTAGTCATTGAATGTAATTTGTTAATGGGTATGATATCTTACATCCCAATTATACGATGGGTAATTTCTTATCCATGTGATACCCCACAGCTATCATACATTTGCTTATGATAAAAAATGCCATTATACATTGCGTTACCATTCTTTTGTTATTTGCTCTTTATGATGCCATATATTAAATGTTACAGTGATGGAATTGTGCATGTGGTGAATTTTAGCTTTTCTGTTGATCAGAAGAGACAGCACGACAATGAGGAAGACTGTATGTCCTTTAAGGTGATAATGATGATTAGGTTGTCGTATCTCTGATCTCCAGAGGACAGCAGTCCTCCCATCTGTCATGACTCTGAAGGCGTCTCTGTAGACCAAGCAGCTACTCAAAAAATTCCTCATGGGCATCCTGCTGGAAAATAGCACAAAGGTTTACTAAACATCATTGTGGCGGTGGCACCAATTATTGTTAATATACATCAAATAGCCTCAGCCGAGTCCAAGAAACAGACTGATCACTCCAATGACGGCAACTGTCAATCTGCTCCCCAATGAAGAGAGCTGTTGAAATAATTAGTCCATGCCTTGTGAATAAAACAATAATACAACAGCCAAGATGACATCCAAAGTATGCACATCGCCTCAGATGACCTGAAAACCTGCCACTGCACGGTCCGTGGAAGAGGGCCACGTCTTCAAAAGCAGCCTGAGCCACCGGCTGCAGATGAATACAGGCTTTGTTTAAGCTTCGTATGTACATGTTTGGATAACATCAGTGAAGAGGAACAGACAGCAAAAATACAGCAGTTGTATCTTTTGTCTGACCTTGTGTTCCAGTTCTCCTGATCTTCTATAATGCTTATGATTGGTCATGTGTTCAGGGTTTGTTTTGGAGTTTCATTCAAGCTCCATTACCTACGATGTTAAACATTTACAGACATGTTTTCATTTGAATATTTACTTATTACGAAAAGAAAACAATGGCAAAAAAAATCCAAATAGACACACCTATAAAATTAAAGACAGAACACGAACAGTAATGAAAAAATAAAATAAAATACAAATGTGGAGCCTGATAATGGTGGTGCTCATTTGAATTTCCTGTTTCTCTTAAAATTTTAGGGAAAAAAGCCTTGAAACCTTTTAAAAGATCACACAAAAAGCCACTCGGTACCCAAAGCACAGCAGCAAATAATGATCAGTCTGGGAAACCATGTAAGGACAGGTTTCAGATATTGTTTGGGCAAGTATTGACGCTGGTGAGAACTTGCTAAACCTCTATTAGTCCCAGAGGTGTTATAGTGTGGCTGACCTCTGACCTTTCATTTATCTACAGAGGGGATTGGACTAATTTACCATAATGTTTCATTGATCTTTGCATTATATTATGTAATCTGTAGCTGATATGTCAAAAAATAGTTTTGATAGTTAAATATCAGCACTATGCTTTTACAAATAAGCATTATTTTCTTTACATGAAATAATAATGCATGGTTTAAATACCCTAATTGATTTCATGAAGGCCCCAGTGGATATATAGGTAGATGTTAAACCATGAGCAGATCCAAAGGACAGTAGATACAGTGAGCTGATGTGTGGCAGATATTCTATAAAATATTATGCAAAGACATTTTCATCAACACATAATTATACCTCTTTGTTTACTCCCTGCATCAGTCAGAGTAAAAACGCTTTAACAGTGCAGCTGTAAACTTGTCTCTGAGTTCCAAGTGTTGGGTGAAAAACAATGAATAGTTCATCAGTGATAAAGGTGACAAATATGAAGCCAAGTGTGAACCAAGAGTCTTCACACGAGCGTGGTGGCTCAGAAGACGAGGCCTGAGCAGGGAAGGCGGTGGCTGATGCATTAGGGGGGGTGGTGATGATGAGAACAGACACGAGCCACATGAGGCCCCCTGACAATGCAGGAGTCCCCTGCGGTATGTCCAACAGTCTACTTATGTGCACAGACACACACACAAACACACAGTGGTGCAGTGAAGTTGATACACACATGCATGCATGCACATGATCACGCAACGCTACAGCAGGACACTTTACAGTAACTTTACCAAAATAAATAGGATTAAAAATAACAATGCAAAAATAAAATACAGTTTTGAAAATATAAATGTCCAAAATCTAAAACATTTTGGTAAAGTATATTTTTTCTTTTGCAGAGCTGTATTATTTTTCTGCCTTTGATTCGTAATGATTGTACCCCCTCTAGTGGTATTATATTTAGTAGCAGCTCTCTGTGGTCCAGTGCTCCAATTGTAAAGTGCTGTATGCATAAACACATTAAGAGTATCTAGATATACAAATACATATATGTGCATTTAAATGTACAAAAACATGCATGCCCTTAACTGCCATAACACAGTAACACTGTTTTACCTAAAGTCAGACAGCAGTACTACAGTAAGGCTGGTTTGATTCACCAAACTTAAATTTAAACTGTGTGGGTGAAGTTTCATACACAATTCTTTTTGGCAGCAAAAAACATCCTAAATTTGGTTAGGCACCATTTGTGGAACCATGCTGGCTATTCCACACATGTTGCGGACACCAGAAGTCATTTTCAGTTTGCCTCACAAACACACCACTGGTCCCCCTCCACCATGAGGGTGCCTTTAAAACGATATGCCTTCTGGGGTGTTCTTTTATGGGCTGTAGTTGCACCATTGACTATTGTATAATTCTCTTCAAATCAGTTTGTTCCCCCCACCTCCCCCTTTTTTAGCCCACCCCTGACTTAACAACCAGAAAAAGGTCACATTTCTGAGAAGTGACTTCCATTCATGTTCCATGCTGGGTCGTCACTTTCAATTTCCTAAGACCTTTCATGTCACACACCCATCAACCTGGAGAACTCCAAACACACTACCACGCACTACCACATGCACTGTTCTATAACTGCCCTATCACTATTTATGGTGCTTTTTTACAGAAATATTAAGAGAATAGTGTAAAATTAAATATTATACATTGTAAGTCATCATTCATATTCCAATGGGATTTATATGCAGGTATTTATTAAAATCTATTCTACAAAAAGCATTAAATGTCCTTTACTATTTGGTATGAGTAGAGGCAGACAGTGTTGTTACTTGAAGTCCTACAATTTTTTACAAATATATATACATGTTTTAGGATTGCCAGAGTAGATTTAGGGTAATACATATATAGCACTCTCACAGCAGTGATCATCTCCTTCCTCCAGTGTCCTTCAGTGCTCCTGTGGTACTTAACACTGAGAGACCCTCAGGACACCTACTGTGCACTCTACAAACGACTGTCTTTTCCTTTTTCAGCACATCGTTCTTATGGTACAAGATGTTTAACTCTGCGCACAAAATTAATGGAGCATGAAATGTGTGCCTGAAGTGCAGCAGGCTCCTAACCTGCAGGTGACAATGTCACCATGAAGCTCTTATTGTGACCTAAGTGTGCTGTATTATAACCACATTTGACTGGTGACAATTAGTGACCTTTTGCGTATCTAGCAGCCATCCATTTCAATTACACCAGCCGGAAAAGCTTTGGTGGGTGAGCAAACTGAGATACTGTAGCAGGTCAGTGTACTTTTACTGTACTCCTAATATAACCCTCCTGTTTTACACTACGGTAACACGATTACACATGCTGCGAGAACATGTGCTATGACAGATTATGATCAAAGTTCCATGTGATAACAATAATGTCAGCCATTTTTTGTCTCATATTTTACTCATTTTTAAAAGGCAGACCAAGCATACAAATAGCGTGTGATTAAAAACATTTAACCAATTACATTTTGTGTGTTCCTTTTTCCTTGTCCATTGTACGCTTTTTAAAACTAAAAGAAAGTTGCGCATACAAGTACTGCCGCTAAGTTTTATTTACTGGGGTGAAGTAAGTACACGATTTGCACAACATAACTCTTCTCAGAATGAATGTTTTGTAGCATGAATGTTCTTTTTTTAATCTTTTCAGGCGGTTGGTGGTTAAGATATATGTAGATTTGACATTCGTCAAACTGTTAGTGATTCATCCACACATCACAGGATAATGACTTTTTTTTTCATAAGCACCAGCAGTGCTTCTGCTTCCTTCTGTATCTTCCATCAGCATCACCTCAGCTACATACAAACCGGAGAAACCTCAGTGGCAGGAACTTAATACAAAACATCACGCTCTATCACTTCATCTAACCTTTCTTAGAAACAGAAAGCAGTCATTGCACGCAGTGGTGCATATAGTTTGAGTGGGCATATGTGTGTGATTGTAAGGGGGAAGCAAATTTCAGTCCCATTATGATAATCACCGACAGCACTTCAGACAAATGACAGGTTAGCCATTCAGAGAGTTTTTTTTTTTTTTGAAGATAGGACAAGTAGTATAAACTTGAATTTCAGTTGTTTTTTTTTTTTTTAATATGCGAAGACTAGTGATCAAGTAAGAAAACTGTACAGACATTGTACAGCTTAACAGCCACCTGTTAGGGTGGCTGAAGTTAAAGGCAACATGTGGTTTCACACCTTACTTCAATTCTTCTGCTCAGTTTCAGATTTCATTTGGCATCATGACTGAGCATACAGGTGCTCCACTCAATTCTATTTTAATAAAATTTTGATTATATAGCACCAATCATAGAAGATGATTATCTGTATACACTTCACAAACTCAGATTAAGGCCTTAAAATGACTATATGAAGAGGAAACCCTAATCCTGGAAGCCCAAGGTGGGGAGGAAAAACAGTAGGTAGGCTGCTGTGTGTCCAATCAGCTAGGATTAAGGGACAGAGGAGGCTCTACATCTTTGCTCTTTTATTTTTGTGGAAACTTGGTGTAAATATGCAGTCACACATTATATTTCCATGAGTTTTTGGTCCGTATACAGTAGCTTGATTGAACCAAATGGACATGGATTTGCAAAACTCACAGAAATCATGAGACTTAAATGCAACATCACATGTGACAAACAGAAAAAACAGACCAAAAATGCAAATGCAAATACAAAGGTTAAAAAGTGCATGCTGCCACAAGTGTTGAAAACTTGATCTAGCAGGGGATCACTGGAAGAAACTTTGATGAATATTCTTATTTGACTGTTCATTATATCATCATATTAAAAAAGGCCTGACTCTGAGATACAGTAGTAAGACCTATCTTATATAATTGACTCTAAATGCATACAGTTATGGTTATGACTTGGATAGAGCTGTCATTGGGGTTGATGAGAAGTAAACACAACTAGTTGGGGCAGTCATAATAAGGAAGGAATGTTTTAATTTAAAAGAAAGTAACAAATATTCAAGTATATTTAGTATGATATGGATGAAATTGTACTATATGTCATGTAATGGAACAAATATAACCCCAAATCTGAAAAAAGAAATGAATGTGTGGCGCATTTTGAAACACAAAGAGCGACAACAAAGACCCCATACTGTTTCACACCTAAAGAGTTGTTTGCAGGAGGAATGGAACAAAATTACACCTGAAATGTTTAATCACTTGGTGTCTGCAGTCCTTAAATGTCTTTTAAATGTTGTGAATACAAATGACAGCATTCCAAAGTGGTAAAACCTTTACCTTTCAAAGCACTGCAAGAATCAAAACTGAAGTAATTGTTTATTCTGAAAAAAAAAAAAGGTAAAACAGCAAATAATATATTTTTTGTATTATTTTCAGTGTAATACAGGTCAAAGATTATTAAGTAATCACTGTTTTTCGTTTTAATTTTACTTTAACATACTTTTGCAACTTTATTCAGTTTTGGGTTTTAGGAATTGTGTTGTATTTTTTATTTTTATATGGTTAGGTTACTATTGACTGCCAAAACTAAAAGGTATATAAGCCATATTTGTCACAAAATTCTTCAAGTACATCTATAAGCTGCACACTGCAACGCTATTGTTCAGAACGAACCTGTATTGTTCTAGAATGGCAAAGCTTGACAGATATATGATGTCAAAAGAAGAGGTGGGATTTCTAAACCTCTTCAAACTTTATGCTTTTCAAGTGACACCTGTCAATTTACAACCACACTCTGGAGGCAACACAAGAGAATACACTTGACTACTCTACAGTATTTACCGTGAGTCTTCTATACTGTGATGATGGACATGCATTGATTTGATTGATTGGATACAGATGACTTTGCTTATGAGTTCTTGTTTCCTGTCTGTAATTTACAGTAACCTTTTCCCCCCAGAATGACAGGTGGGATGGCTGTTGATAACATCACTATGGACTCAGCTGAGACCTCTCCAAATCAGAGCAGCTGCGATGTGTTTGTTTACCAAAGAGCAGCGGTGGTTCTCTTCCCTATTTTCTACACTGTGGTTTTCATCATCAGTGTGTGCGGCAACAGCTTGGTTCTCTATGTGATCTGCAAGGGGAAGCAGAAATTCAACTCCACCTCCATCTACCTGGTCAACCTTGCACTATCTGATGCCCTCTTCACACTGGCGCTGCCCGGCAGGATTATTTACTACATCCGTCACTTTGACTGGCCATTTGGTGATCTCCTCTGTAGACTGACCACACTGCTCTTCTTTGCAAATACCTATGCGGGTAAAATATGTACATCTGTCGCTAATACACTGTGTTTTTATCTTCCTGTGTTATGCTGCCATAGCCTGTTTTTCTGTTATCTTTCAGTGACACACACAGGTTTATTATTTGCAGAAAATAATTAACAATAAGCTTAAGAGTTGGTTTAACTATATAAAATAAGTAAGATATGAAGACTGCAATGGATCCAATAAATGAAAACAAAAAGTGATAGTGTCTTCTTGGCCTGAATTCTTTGTTTTTTTTTTCTATCAGGTATCGGCTTTATGACCTGTATCAGCCTGGACCGATACCTTGCAATGTTGCACCCACACCGTTTACAGTGTTTACGGAGTGTGAAGGTGGTCCAGAGGACCTGTTGTCTGGTCTGGGCTCTGGTATTCCTGCAGATCGCTCCTCTCCTGTTCCGCAGCATGCTGCACCAACACCAGGGAAGAAGAACCTGCATGGAGTACTTCAACTTTGAGGGCTCGCACTCAGCCCCTTATCTCCTACTTCTGGCCTGTACTGTCTCCTTCTCTTGTCCCCTCATCATCATCCTCGGCTGCTACGCCAAGATCAATCTGAAACTACGAGCCGCCGCCAAGCGAAACTCTGTGTCCGGACGATCGAGGAGAAACCACAGGGCCAACACTATTATTTTACTCATCCTTCTTACATTTATCATATGTTTCAGCCCATATCACCTCAATGTTATTCAGTTTATGTCCAGAAAGATATACCATCAGCCCACATGCCAGGAACTGAGGGCCTTTAAGATGTCCTTACAGGTAAGAACTGTGGATATTCATTTCATTTAAGCATTTCCTATGAATGTTCGCCTTCATAATCACAATCTTTTTCCAGATTACAGTCTCACTCATGAACTTCAACTGCTGCTTGGATCCAGTCATCTACTTCTTTGCTATTAAGACCTACAAGAGGCGAGTGATGAGCCTGTTTAAGGATTATCTGTACACTTCCGGTGCCTCCTCCAAAGTAACAGCTGACAACAGCAGCAGCAACACCTGAGAGAAACCACAGCTGAGGTTACAATGGTAAACCTTCAGCAAGTTTGCAGACCTAGATATAACTGCTCCTCCATGTGCTCTGGATGCTCTCCTGTAAACATAAAAATTAACATGAAATCCTTCATTTAAGACCAGCAAATCGTGCATGCAAATATGCAGGTACCCAAAATGAGGAGTTAAAATAGAACCTGAGATTATTTTAACCTGCTACAAACATAAACATTAAAAATAGGATATTTGCTTGCTTATAAAGATGTGTATATAGTTCGGTATTGCTTCATGTATTTTTGTTTGAATATTTTGATGTGTCTTTTTGCTTTTCCTTGACTTATGACATTTGATACTGACAGGTGTTTCCCAAACTTATGAAAATTTATGAAGCGTAGTATTAACGGAAATGTCCTAACCCAGTTACAGAGGCTTAACTCACTTTTCAACACATAAATTCAGTACAACAGCAACTTTCACTTCCTTAATGTGGACAAACGAATACAAGAATCAAGTCATGTCTGCTCTGCCGCTACGAAGCGGCAGAGCAGACATAGTAACTTTAATCTTGGACAGCTGGACTTCTGTCTAAGACAAATGTAAAACCTGTGAAGCGTTGTTCCTGTAATATGTGTTACACAATGCAAGAATTTAGGGTGTGCCAAATCAAGCATGTCTTCTACATCTCTTTTTCATACCCACATCTGACTGCTGTGTGGGAGCGTAGAAATAACATCACCACTTCCTCACCTACCTTTCCGGCTCCCCCTCACAGGCCTCATTCCTGCTTGGTCCTATATCTTGTGGGGAGGCTGCTGCTCGCATGAGCCTTACACATGTAAGCAGGTGCATGTTGTCTGTTTATAGTGCACTCTCTGCAGAGTCCTATATTTAAATTTAACCTTTAACATTTCCTGGGGTTTTTTTTTTTTTTTGGATAATGGTGCTTTTTGATTTTGCATAGAAATGTATGTGTTCAAGTGTATAAAACTGATTTTAACAATTACTGATGTGTTTTGGTTTTATTGTGCAACTTTTCTTCAGGCTGAACAGAAACAGAGAACAAAGAAAAAACATAAGACACCATTTGTATGCATTATTTATTAGGGGTCCCCAGTAGGTATTAAGTGAGTATGTCAGAAATTTTACTATGGGTTAGATAACAGAGCAACCTCACCTCATATACATCGTTAGCCTCATAGCATAACTGTTTTAGTCATATTTTTTCAGGTCATAGCCAATGATGAAAAATGAAGCAGCAGTGTTAGGAGAATAAAGTCACGCAGATATCACAATTTGGCCAAAAAATAGGACTCAGGCATTTATGCTATGAAACTAATGATATGACACTTACACTTACTGGCTACAGAACTCACTCAACACTCAACTTTGCAACAGCAAACACACACCTGCTCATAAAGTTGGAAAAAAATATGTTTCTCCTTCACATGAAATGAAACTAACAATGTGATTTATTCTTGATAGACAAAGTATAACTGGTCAAAGGTTATTACTGATGTGTATAAATAATAAAAAAAAAATTATTCCAAATACACTGAATGTATTTGCTGTTGCACAGTCAAGTGTAAAGTCAGTAGCAAGTAAGTGTAAGTGTAATAAATGTGTAGGCGACGTTGCTCTATTATCTAATCCACAGAATAATCTCTGAATGTTTTGAGTGAAACGTAATACTGTCTGGTTGACAAACTTTATCAGCAAACTGATGCAACAGTAAAGTTTGTTTTTCTGACTTTTAACTGAAGCAAAACCAAGACCATGAGTCAGGATGCAAACTTGTTTGACATGTTTGTTATGGATTCATATCAACAAATGATGAAGAATGATGATGAATGATGAAACCAAACTCTTGTTATATTAATTCTACATAATTAGTAGCATTTAAAAAATATATATCTAT
>JAPQRQ010000015.1:16973288-16989989 GCA_037367365.1 Apogon talboti | reverse complement strand
CTTTTCACACACTCACTGACAAACACACACTCACATAAACACACACAGATTCACACACACACACACACACACACACAGACATGGACATGTCCAATGCAACCCACTTGCTCTAACAGCCTCGCAGTCACTCCAGCCTTCCCTGCCTGCCTCCACTGGGGTGAGTGGGAGCTTGTTAGAGAGACCGCACACTACATCCTCTCACCCACGGTCCTCAACTGCACATACACAGCACACCAGTGAAACATTAATTACACCTCACTCATTGTGATAAGACACACTTTAAGGGGAAGTCGACAGATGCTTTCTTTTATGTACAAAGATTATCTTTCCCTCCGCCCAGAGGCACGAAGCATCTTATCAGCCACAAAGCGCTGTACTAGGTCACACCGTCAGGCTGAATGCATCCACACTGACAATATGGAATGTGCATTCTTGTCTCCGGCTGGTGTGATTCCACATGACAAATACAGAGATGTGTGATTTGTAACATGTAGAGTAATTTTTTTGACACCTCTACTGTATTTCTTCTGTGCGCAGACAAAAAAGCAAAGGTTGGAGAGATATTTTGTAAAATACTGGAAGGTAAGCGAGCATATATAATAAAACTGGGATGTGCATTTGCGGTATCATTTTACTGGCTAATAAGGATGTAGTTATGATTGCTGTTGAAACTCCCCTCTCACTTGAGTGAGCTCAGTGCGCTCCCCAGGTCTTCTTAGTCTCAAACAGTAGAATATACTCACTGGGTTTAACCAAGAGAAGAAAGAAAAGGTTAATGACGCACAGTGGGAACTCAGCCTCAAAGTAGCACATACAATATTACAGGAAATAGAAAATAGAGGCATAGGATGGACTGAGAATGGATAGAATCGAGAGGATGACGATGATGATATCCTGAGAGAAAAATGAAGCCAAGGAATGAAAGGTACAGGGTGAAAGAAAGAGTTATAGAATTGTAAGTGCGCTTCAAGACACGGTGTTGATTATCTTGTTTTCACATTAGAGCCCACACAGGCCATTATGTGAGCCCAGCCTGAATCAATTTGAAAATTATCTATTCAAGATAATCCTGAGTGGCAGGCAGACAGCGTGCAGACTTGAACCAACACAGCACCAGTTGTGTTTTTTGTTACCTTGGTGATAGTCTGGAGGTGAAGATGTGCAGGGGTGAAGTGTCTTGCGTAGATGGAAGGACAGGTGGGAAGATTCACACAAGTTAGGTCAGCAAATGTTGTACAAGGGTGTGGTGCTGTTTTGGAAACAATGTAGGAGAGAGAGAGGAAGGGAAAGAAATGTGGAACAAGGGAGGGATGGAGGAACAGTGGAGTCAGGCTGGCACTAATGACGGGTGCGCCCAGGGCCACACAAGTACAGCTGTCTCCCCTCCCAACTTCAGCAATGTCAGATCAGCATAATAAAAGCCAGTGTGTTGGTCTGTGCTCACAGGAACAGCTGGGTGGCTTGGTGAAAAAAATAGTGAACAATGGAGAATTCTGCATCACCAAATCCGATCATCACGGCCTCAATCTTGTAGAGTTTCTTGAATAAATCCAAGCAATGCTCACGGAGAGTGTCGTAGTGGTGGACACTTAAACCTCTGGCAGCCTCTGCCTGGACAAATCACTTTGCTTTCATCGAGTTTCCAGAGGCTGACGTCAGACCGTGTCCAGAGCGCACTGAGTCACACATATTCCAGCTCTGCCCACCACCTCGTCTTTGTATTTGTGCCTTTAGCGGCGTTGTGAAGAGGATGTACGTATACACACTGCATGATGTCAGATGTTCAACCTCACCTCACACCCAGAGTCCCTTATCGCTGATATCATGCAGCCAGGGTTTACAGGGCTTAACCCTAAATACACCAGTCGATAAAGGCAGGTCAAAGACAGTGTCTGTGCGGAACTTGATCTGTACATATTATTTGCACTTTTATTTGATGGACCTTCATGTAGGAGGATATCTGTCTGTCTGACTCACTCCTTGTCTGTCTGACCACCCCCTCCTTCAAGCCTGCCAGCACTCTCTTTGTGTTTCTTGCTGTCTCTTTCTCCATTTCTCTCGCCAGTGTTTGTCTTAATCATTGCTGAGGTGATGTGGGCCGGCCGGAGCCAGTGAATAATATGATTAGAAAGGGCTCAGGAGCAAAGTCTCTGCTCTGATCATTCCAGTCATCTGGGATTTCAGTCACAGTTGTTGGAGATCTCCAGGTGTAAAATGGCTGCAAATAAGATCATCAGACATGTTACTTATGGGGTATGAGCCTTAACTCTCTTTAACCTTGTTTTTAAAGATGTGCACCAGTTCTGTCTGTGTGCACAGCCACAAATATAGAAGCCAGACGGGATCGGGCGATCAGGCAGGACCTTTATGGAGGTTTAAAGTGCATGTGGGTGCACATACAGACATATTTGTGATCCTCATGTGTGGATACTGTGTGTGTTTTTCAGTCCTCCAGAGGCTCCACAGATGAATGAAGCATTGGATCAGGTAAGCCGGGGCGATACTCCCCAGCATGTGCTGCAGTTGGCCCCAAGGGATCTTGGGTTGTGTGTCTGCTAGACCGCTGGGGGGGTGGGAGGTGAGAAGAGGAATGGAGTGGCTCTTGTCAGGAAAAGATGAAGAAGGTTTAGACATGACAGGCGTGTCATTAATCACAAGATTCTCCAGGCAGTGTTCGTGGATCTACCTGTTCTCACTAGAACAAACCAAAGGAATAGAGTGGACTAGTCATGGGAATAGGAAGATAGAGAGTGTGTGTATGTGTGTTTAATTCTGTGTTTCTTCTGTGGCTTCATTATTGCCCTATTCCCTATTCTTTCTGTCGTTCCTGGCTCTGGCTGTGTACCATCAGCCCCTCTGGCAGATACATCCATGACAGGTACAGAGATAGAAAAGCACTCTGTAGGAAGCAAATCTGTCACCGTGCTAACTAAAACATGTCAGTGGTAGTGCTGTGTGTCTAAGTGCACGCGTGTGGATGCCTGTGCAATACAGAGAGCTGATTTGAATCCAAGGCTGCCACACCGAAGAGTTTATTTCCTTGCCTTAGAAAAGGAAGTCAAAAGGAAGGAGCTTTGAAAGAGCTGGAACAGCCGGTGTATGTGCAAAGTAGGGGGTTTGGGAGAAAGGGAGAGAAACCAAGGCATGGCTAAACTATAAGACAGGGTGAAATGTGTGCGTGTGTATGTGTGAGTGTGTGTAGTCATGGCCTCAGGGGAGCAAGCTCCTCTCTCTGGACTAGATTGAGCCCACCTGAGTCTCTCTCCCACCCCTCCAGCTGTTTCTCTCACCACCTCCAAACCTTCCCCCATTACCCTCATTTCCATCCTCCAAATTCACTGACTCCCAATCTCTGTTTGCACCTACAAGTATGCTGCTGCTGCAAAGATGAGTCCGTTTTACTGGGCTCTTGTATTTGTGCAGTTGTGTAATGTTTGTATTTTTGCCTGCAAACCACAATATTGATCTGAATTGTGGATAACCATGCCGCAAAATAAAACTTGAGCTGCTGCATAGATATTCCATGACCTGTAGTGCTTTGTACTGACGACTGTATCCCAGTGTTTTCTAGTGAAACTACTCCAGCTTTTAGACTCCACCACAAGCACAGCAGTATGAATTCCCATATAAGGTAGGAGGACCCTTTCTAACCTCCTCCTTCACTCTCTCTTCTCTACCCCGTCATTCCTTTATTGTAATCATTTTACACTGTAAACTCAGTCTTGCCTTTCTGTTGAGAAAAATACACTCGTACATCAACAGTACTTTCACAGAGTGCTGATGTTATTTACTTATGTACATGTATATCATATATCTCATCATATCTGGACAGCTGTAATACTGCTGTTTTGGTGGTATCTTCTGTAACCTCCTAGATACGAGTGAATATTTTGCAAGCGCTTAAAATCAAGCCTCACAAGTCCAATGGGAGGATGAAAAGAGCGTGAGGCACAGTGGGAGAAGGGAGATGGATTGGAGGATGAAGATAGTGAGGATGACGAGAGAAAACACAAACAGAGCTGATAAAATTCTAGGCAGAGGAAGTGTCGTTCTCAGCCAATCCCCAGCGGACTCCCAGTATCCCACTCTTCCCCTGCTGCAGGATGTGTCCTCGTGTGGGAATACGTAAGGAATGTGGCCCGTTTTGTTTAGTGTGTGATAGGCTTCTGCTTGGCGGTCACTTGTGTGTCTGTAAGCTTACGTGTGACAAGCTCCAGGCTTGGCAGAGGCTGATCAGAGCAACACTGAACAGCCCTTTCTGGTTAAGACCCTCCTAGGAAAACAATGACTGTTGAAAGGGCTGCTATCTTTCAGAGCCCCTCCTCGTCCGATGGAGCTCTCACTGTGTTTCATATACACAGACAACAGGAACTGGCAAATCATCTACATCTAGAAGTTTCTATCAATCAGAGGGCAATATCTAACTCCATCTTTTATTCTGTCTCTCTCTATATATATTATATTGTTGATTGTATGCTCATGAACATTTTTGGGTTTTTTTTTTGCAATTAGTGCTAATTTGTATTCTGTGTAGCACTTTGGAGACATTGTGTTGGTAAAATGTGCTATACAAATAAAAGTGGATTGGATTGACCATATTTTTCTACCTTACAGATACTCAAAACGCTTTACAATTCAACAGTGATATCTTCATTCTATAAATACCCCTATTTATTTTAATGTAACTCAAGTATGTGAGAAGTAGTCCATTCACTACATTTTCACTAATTCAGAAATGTACAGTTGCTGGACTGCTTCAATCACCTTTCTTTATACAGTTTCACAGAGGATTCTTCCCTCATGAAGACCTGTTGTTCTCTTTGCTCAAGGCGTTAACAAAAGTACAACTCTTGAAAGACCTTTAAATAGACTCTCTAAAACTGTGCAAGCCTACCATGGCCTTTTACGCAACAAAATGTCTACAAACGAGAGAGTGTTTCGGCTTGAGGCTACATCCCACACTTGGCGTGTTACCTTGTAGAGCAGTAAAGGTACATGATTTCTTTATGAGAGCTAACAGGGCAAGGAAAAACATTCAGACTTGAGTAGACAGAAAACAAGGCAAGGTGAGGTTTATTGAAGAATTCATGACAGTATTGTTGCTTTGTGTAACCATCACGGTGACAGAACAAATACTCCATTTAACATTAAGTATCTTTCTTTAAAACACAGTGATATAAGTACAAGTTAGTAGTTAGGACTCTGAGTGCCCTGAAATGGTTCAATCACTAACCACACTGATGTGCTTCAAATTCAGTATCCCAAATCTCCGATTAATGGAGAACAAAGGCCATCTTAAACATTTGGCACTAATGGATACATTTAGAAAAAAAAAAAAAAAATTGTGTAAAGCTGGGTAAACAAGCCTGCTGATTTTTGTGAGGGACTCGCTAACAGTACTTTTAGATTGTTTTGGTGTAACGTACAGAATGCCGACTCCTGAACAGGTACAAGGACCAGGAGGTTATCTCATTTAACATACAATACAGCAGAACAGTTTGTGTGTTTTCATTCATTTTTTCATTCATTCAGTTTAAAACACAGCTACATCTTTGGTTCATTGATGCACAAATACTGTAAATAAGCAGAATAGGCAAAAAAACAAAAAAAAAAGAGAAAGGAAAGCTGTGTAGAACTGCATCCTATGAATCTTTTTTGACGCATTTCAAAATGAACAGTCAGATATGTTTCCCTTGCTGAACTTCTGAAAGAATCCCTGCTGTTCAGAGGCAACAATTTCTCTATTATTAATGAGAAGTTTGGTGCAAACTTTTGCAATGTCACCTCAATAACCAGAGGAACGTTTCACTCTGACAGGGAATGTCAAGCTGGATCCACTTCAACTTAGCAAAATTAGGCAAGTGCTGTGGGAGTACGCAAAAATGAAAAAAAAAAAAAAAGAAAAGAAAACAGCAAACATATACATCTTGCATTGTGTACTAAGAATGTATCCAGCTGGACTCCAGTCTGAAAATAAAAATTGTACAATGAAGCAGAAACAAATGTGTCATCACAACTTGTTGCCAAGAACAAGAAGACTGACAGACACTGTAAAGAGTGCTTTTACATGACAGACATGACCTTGCTTTAAAGTCTTACCTGAACTGCTTTGATTTCAGTAAGAACTGGCAGTAGTGAGTCAGACCCAGAAGTGGAAGAAAATATATGTTGTCCCCACTTAAACGGAGACTGCAGTGTTTCTAAGCTATTTAAACGTATTTCCTTTGAGGTCCTTCTGCGCACCTAAACACTGAAGTTTCACTGCAAACACAAAGTTGGCCACGTGACCAACATAACTGATGATATGTGCGATGTTCAAATCTTGAGCAACACAAAACTAGCCGAGGGTAGTTCCACCATCAATTACTACATGAGGGGATGCTGTTGGTTTTCTCAAACATCAGCATCACAGACTGGACAGACAAAAACCATAAATGTCGTATAGAGTTTTAGAACAGAAGTATGAGGTGTACATTCAGATCATTCATCCACGTTCATCTGTTTTTCAGGCCTCCTGGGACGTGTGAACTCTGCCTTGGTGTCTGAACACGAAGCTTAAACGAGGCGACACCGCGGTCAGTCACACAGGAAACTGAGAAAGCAGACGATCTCACATCCTGCCTGAGCTCTGGAAGAAACACTTCCTCCTTTAAAAGCAGCGCACACAAGCACTGTAGATGTCTTGTGTGAAGGCAGTGGTGTAGTGCTAAAAGATGAGCAACAAGATATTATATTTCAGCTGAAATTGTAAGCCTGACATGGCAGATGTGCACCCAGATGTCTCCGCTCTGAAAAACAGAATGCTCAAAATCACAATGATCTTTGGAGGGAAATTACATTCACAAAAATTTCAAGTGACAAAACAGAACAAAAGCAAAGCAAAATAAAGTAATGTGATAGGTCTGAGGCTGAGCTCCCGTCAGCAAGTTGGAAAACAAGTGGGTGTCAAATCAAGGATTACAGACACTGGTAATGGCTATAAGTTGACCCTGAAGCCCAAAAGATTGCTCGCCATTAGGCGTCCTCAGTTCACTGCTGTTGTGGTCCTGCTAAGTTCAACTGTGAACACATCAAGGCAGTTTTCAATGTGTTTTTGTAGAGGCAGACACGTTTCTCATTTGTGGCAACCTCGAAAATCCCCCTGCCATTTCCAAAAGATCTTATAGTGTGCATCTTGAGCTCACCTTCAAAATGGCAATGAAACAGATGACGCAGAACAGTTGCATTGATGCACTAATGGAACACTCTGCTGCTAATATAACTGAAACCATCTTCCCACTCTTATTATCTGCTGAAAAATATCACATAGACATCTCACATAAAGTCTGAAAGCCCAGACATCACTCATTTACAAAACCTTGACATTCTTTTGCAGCACCACAATCATAGCTGTGGAGCTCAGCAGCCTTTCATAATACAGTCTCCATTTGTTCACTTCAGTCTCTGTCTGTGCGTCTGCCCAGAGCAGCCAGCCCCCTGGTTACCATCAGGGCTTCTTGGCTGCAGTTTTGGCTTTCCCGTTGGGTCCTGTTTTGATCTGGGTCATCTCCACATCTGTCAGGGCGTCAGGGGGAAGGCACGAGCGCATGCGTTCAATGGTCTTCTGGTAAGCTGCCCTCTCCTGCTCCAGAGAGCGAATCATATGCTTCATTTTGCTCTCCCGAGAAAGGAAGTTATCCACGCTTGTCTCCAGCGTCTGAATCTTTTGCCGTGCAGCCTGGTAAACACAGACACACAGTCATCATGGCTCAGCTAATACAAGGTACAGTAGACATGCGGACAGAGTCAAACCAAAAGCAGAGAGGCTACAAAGTCTGAGAACTTACCAAGAAGACAACACCTGGATGACTTTATACAAAATTCATGGCACAAAATATCACCAATAAGGAGTTAAGAGTGAGTAAGATGTTAGACCTCACACTTTCTGTAAATAACTTTTTAAATGTTCCATTCAGAACAATAGTGAATTCAGTGGTTTCAAAAATATTTAGAAGCCCTTTTCAAAACAGCAGCAACAGCAATTTGTAGAAAGCACATCTCTCTCTCAATCCCTTTGTCTACAGTTTCAACTGTTTCTAATGTTTCAGTGCCATCTATTGGTAGTCGGAGGCACTACAACCTCTAACTAGGCTCTAACTAACCAGTCCATCATCAGCAGACCCATATTCCACATGAACTTTCTCCCAGATGCAGGAGTCTGCAGACAGTTACTTAATGCTGAAATAATGATTACACAAATAATACACCAAGAATTTCCAGCTCCAAAACCACGCATTGTGACGTATAGAGATTATTTTGTTTCTCTTGCTCACCTGAAGTTTTTCCAGCAAGTCCATGTTCTGTTTCTTCAACTGCGCATTTGTCTTATCTAGTTTGTCAAGTCGCTCAGAATCATCAGGCAGCGGCCCGGCCTCTAACATCTCATCCTGCAGCACGTGGTACTCCACCTCATATGCGTGCAGCTGTTTGGAGATGTCCATCTCCATTACCTGCCAACACACGACATGCACAGCGTGACTGCATAAATACATACTGCATGTGTCAACCAAAAGAACAATGCACTGTGGGGTATCCATACTGCAACATCAATCTCTAAATCTATCTATCTCAATCTATTTATTGGTAAACTGATTAGGAGGGTGAAAGGTAACTGATGTATCATAAATCTGGTATCTTTGTTTTTGGAGTTAATGTATCAAAAGGTAAAAAGGATATTTAAATAAATATAACATTAAAAAGTAATTTTAGTTCAGTGTATGATAACTAACAAGCCTAAACCTAAAATAATTTTTAAGTGCGAGAAAAAAGTCACAGATAAAAGTAATACACCTATAATGAAAAAAATGTATTCAATAAAAAAAATGAGGAATTCATATGATCATTTCAGCATATAAAGACATTTAATGTGGCATATCAATTAAAAAAAAATCACCACACATAGTTGGTGCATTATGTTTACATGTATCATTATGATTACTGTATTCATAAAAATCTGTAACCCACTCTGTACCTTTGCAATCGTCTGCTCCATCTGTGTCTGAGTGAGACTGGGCAGTGTAATTTTCAGATAATCCACAATGCTCTCAAAGTTGTCACACTCCACTATCTCCCCCTCATGGCTGCTCAGGAGACACAAGGCCACTTTAAAGATGACTTCAGTTCCCTGGACAAATACAAAATCTGACCAAAAAAACAAAAATAAAAAACAAAACAGGCACATGAATGAAAACATGAATGCCTTAAACTGTAATATTATGAAGTTATCCAAATGTTACTTTACTGAAAATAGCTTTATGCAGATAAGCATTTATGTGTGAGCAAACTTTGTGTGAACAAAATAAAATCACTGTTATAAAAATCTACCAAAAATGCGGGAAACGAAGCCGAGGGGGTACTGTGAGGCGAAGAGAGTGAGGAACCACGGTGCTGCGTAGAGGCTCGGGCAGATCTCGTGCTCCTCAAAGTGATTGTACAACTCGCGGTGATAGTCATGCAACAGTCTGGACAGCTGGTACATCTGGATCTGGGATGACACGAAAAGTGTGCATAGACAAACAAACACATCACAGAAAGAGACAGTGAGACACAGGTCATAACATGTACACAAAGCAAACCGGTAGATCTGGATCTGCAGGAAACTAAGGACAACCTTAGTATTACTTGTCAGCACATTAGCCAATACCCAAGCAGGGAGACACTTAAGTACCAGTGTTGTCTTAGAGAACTGCCCAGACATGCATCACACCCAAAGATTCAATAAAACGTGCACCATCTGTTACAATAAGTTAAACACAATGAAGTGACCCTGACAAGTACCTCAGCGAAGTGCACAGCAGACAGAAAAGAGAAGCAGAAGTTAACACCAGCTAAAATAACACTGTTATCAGTCTCACAATTTCCTGACAGTTATAAGAAGAGAAGCATTACCTGTACCTCCTTGTACAAAGCAACTGCACAGAGAAAACTTGACTAATTCCTCTTGTTGCAAACGTTGGTTAATAGTTGAAACACAAGTGCAGCAGAAAGAGACCCGAGAGGGGAAGTGCTGGGCTAAGAGGTTAACTCATATAGATTAAACATTACCACACCTGCTGATGCTTTTACCCTGCTGATATTTAACCCTAGCTGACAGAGCATACATGCAGGTGTGGTTTGGACAAGAGGTGGAAAGAAACACTTGGCTGACATTTGTTTTAACTAAGAACTCACAGACGTGAGGAGTAAGAGAGGCAGCGGAAAAAACCAAACCCCAGACCACAAGTTCAACACTGTTTGTCATATATCAAGGCAGGAAATAAATTCAAGCTGCAATTTCTGGCACAGTGCAGATATTCAGATGATTAAAATTTATGGTGTAATTTAGTGCAGTCTATGCATGGGTGAACTAAATTGGGGAAGTTGCAGAGGAGAGGGAAAGTTGGTGAAAACTACTACAGTGTCTCTTATCTTAACACCAGAGGGGGACGCCAAAGTTCAAAGTTCAGCATGAACATAGCGGCTTTAAATTTTCATTTCTCTTCATTGTTTCATGCCTTGATTTAACAATGAGGATTTTTTTTTTTTCTCAGTGAAACTTCACCTTTCTGGTTATGAATGTTGGTGCAGTAATATTCATTGATTTTCAGAACTGCTTAATCCTTGAGAGGGTTGTGGGGGGTGTGGGAGCTGACCCTGACTACCAACAGGTAATGATGGGGCACACCCTTGACCATTCATTGCAGGGCTGACATATATAGAACCATCCCAAGATATGTGAGACTGACCAGTTAACCTCACATCACATAAATGGTGATTTAATGTGTAATTAAAATGTTAAACAGTAAGGAAATCCCATCCCACATTGGTTTATCCACCTATTGATGTACTAACCTGCAGAGAGACCATGTCAGGCCTGTATTGACGTCTGATGCCCAGGTCATACATTAAGAACTTCAGCATGTCAAAGGCCTGTTCTTCACTCATATGGAGCAGTAACACTCCAGCCACAAAGCTGATCCCCTGGCAGTAGCCAACCTGAAAGGCAGAAAACACACACACAATCTATTTACTGCAAAGTTATTACAGCCTACAGTGGTGCATTATGGGGAAAGGAAAACCGTCTTGTATGCAGTCAGCAAGATTACATTAAGTACCTCTGTGTCCAGCAGAGAGTAGGCTTTCAGAAGGTTGTAAAGGGAGAGCTGTCCTGCGCCAAGCTGGGCTGAGAAATACTGGTGGGTGGGGAAGGTCCGGCCTGAGGAGTAAGAAATAATGTTTGCATCTGTACATTCACCCTTCGATTGGACACGTCGAGACAAAATTTACATTATCAGCCACCATTCTCGAAATCCATGCTTCTTTGCACCTTAGAACTAGAGGTGTCCTATGACTGCATTATTACACACCTAGATCCACCAGAATGGCATGTTGCTGTGCGGTGAGCTGCTTCAGCAGGTCGTGGTAGGAGGTGTCTGGGGCTTGCTGGCGCTGGGGCAGTCTGTGGCGCAGTCGGTGCTGATGGGAGAGGAGCAACCAGATCTCCCCACGCCTGCTCTTGGGAAGTCCTGCACATAACAATGACATATGTGGCATTAAAATCACAAGACATGTTGACAAGGTCATGAAAAACCATATAAATACTGTATTAACCCCTTTAAAGTTGATAGTTCAGCCAGATGGAGATTACTTTTTGCAATATATGGCACCGTTTGCTTTACAGAAAAATGCAGTATGAAAAAGAAGCTGGCAAGAATAATGTGAGGAAATATAACTAAGACGGAGACAACTGGTGAGAGAGGCTAGTCCATTAACCCCAGAGTTCATGTGCAGTCTCTCTTATGATATGACATCTGTTCTGGAGGCAATGGCAGATTGGGAATTTGAAGGTTTACCCGACAAACTGTAACCCAGGAGTCCTAAACTGAGCTCAGCAAGGAAATCTACTATGCAATTGAATACGTAACGACACCAGAGTGCAGTGGCTCTTAATTCAGTTAAGTGAATGCGAACTGGCCAGATACTGCAGCTTCAGTTGTGGAGTCAGGCTGTTTGTGATAGAGCTGGACACGACAATTATATTCAATCTATAATGATCAGAAATAAGTTCATAAGTTGACTCTGCTGTGATTGACTGTTATTTAAAGTTGTTACTTAAATGCATACCGGTGCTATATTCCGCTTCTTCATTTACGGACGTTGGTGAAACTGTGCTGTATTTTCATCTGGAGGTTGTAATGAATGCCTGCTTTGCTGTATCATAGCAGTGATGCAATAGGTTATTTTGGTTTCAAGCACCAAAATTTGACAGTTTACAAATTACTTTGGATTGCCTTAACCTTATGTACATAATACTGGTGTTTCAAAGACATATGTGGTCATCTGGAGCAAAATTTGGAATAATTACCATTTCATGTTTTTATATATAATTTAAATTAGTGTATTGTGTTATAACATTGTATTGTGCCTTATTATACACTAATGCAGTCATTTAACCAATTTGAAGAATTTCAAGCAACATAAACAACAATGAAGTGTTAATACTAAATGTCTCTAGAAAAAACACAGGTGGTCCACTATTTTTTTCTAAAGCCATATATGCATTAACTACTGCATGCTCTTGATCCGTTATACTTAAAAATACAGAGCTACATCTCTCACCTTGGCAGAGTGCACGGTACATCTCTTCCCTGTCTTGTGGGACTGTTGTTCTGCCTGGGGCTGATAGTTTCCTCTCCCACATTGCGTGTGCATCTTTAGAGCACTGGCCCACCTCTTGGTAGTTCAGCTTCATCTTGCGGATGTGCAGCTCATCTCGGCTTGCTACAACACAAGACCCAAAACGAAACGGGATAAGGCCACACATTTAACCCTAAAGCAAATCATTTAACACACACATACATCCCTTTCATATGCCAATCAGAAAGAATTTACACCAGAGGCAAGCATAAGAAGGCTATGCTCAGAAATACCACAAAAGCTCATCTATTTTTCCTTTCCTACTGCAGAATGTAGACTGGTTAAAAGATGGCTGATTTCAGAACAGGTGTGAGTATAGTCCCATACACCTTTTGTCACCAGTTACCATGGAAACGTACAATACATGGTACAATAACCACATCAACACCAAAGATGGATCCTTATTATGCACATGGAGAGGCTTAATTAGACTGTGGGGAAAGGGTCACAGGCAAAAGGGAAGACAAACACTGTGATTGTCCCTGAACATGCAAAAAAAACCAAAAAAAACCCCCCAAAAAAACAGGTAGCTGAACAAAGTGAATGTAATAACGTCTAAATTCATGCATAACTTCCACCTTGACCCCAAGGGCTCTGTTCATATTACTTACCTTCTATAGAATATGGTTAATCACAGTAAGGTCCTCAGACCAGCATTGGTGTCATAGTAACAGAGGGAAAAAGATATGTTGGAGTTTAGAATATATATACTGCACATTGCAGGTGCATCCCAAGGCTAAAAAGCCTCCTCTCTATAACCCTACCAATAGCACAATAATAACGCCACTGCTATGTAACATGGCCTAAGAGAGCCAGAAAGAGGCTCAGGAAACGTTGACATTTCTGCAAATTATATACGTTTTAAAACAGGGGATTTACCAGCTCTTAAAAAACTTTCAGTAATCATTACAGGGAGTATGTATGAAACTGTCATTTGTTAAAAAAAACAACAAAAAAAAAAGAAACAAAGAAAGAAGAATTTATCATTTACACAGTAGGTTTTACATTTAGATTCAGTTTTGATTGTAAATAACCTCCGCTTCCTCATCTCCACTCCAATGCTCTCCTTGTTTACACTTAAATTCCTGTTAGGCTACAAGTGCTGCTGAGAGAGGAGAGCAAAGGAGCAGTTTTAGGGTAAAAAAAAGCTCAGGGATCATTTGGCCCATTAGAGGGCAATCTTTCCATAAGTTATTCCTTGTATTTCTAACCCTTAAAGACATAGAGCTATTTTTGCAGTGACTTCTAAAATGACTTCTTCTCTACATTTAACATTTCCCAAATGATTCATCACAATTTATTATTTTATTCTCTGCATTTTCAGTGAAAACATGTATTTTCCCATATTTAATTTGTAGACCATGTAGATGTTCATAAAGGCTCACAATAAATTCAAAGATTGTTATATCAAAACAGAGTTGACTGAAGAAAAAGTGACTTTTTCAGCAAAAAATAAAATGAACTGAAAGTAAAAACAACCATCGACAATCTCTGTCACATGGGTTTTAGAAGATGGCTGTGTTTCGACATTCACTATGGAGCATCTGACTGTCCAAGAAAGACTCATCTGATAATGGTGAAAAGTTGGGAAACTGCATTTTACATGAATGAATGAATTAATTAAATGTATTGACATGACTAGTAGTTCAAACAGTTATTAAACATTTTAGATCAGTAGCTGCTTTTGGTCACTGGTGTCTGTTAAGGTCTTTGAGGGTTAACATAGTCAGACTAAACAGTGCTTGTCACCCATGAAAAAGTAACGGACCCATGCATCCTAATCCACTGAATTAGCATGTTTGTGTTTTTAAGCGAAAATGTGAAAAGTCTCCGTCCACCTTGACAAAGACCCTCCAAACTGTAGTCAATGTAAACACTCAGCAAGAAATATAACCAGTACTTGAAAGTATTTGAGCCTGTGGGAGGAATTTTGGGGGAGAAAAACAGACAGAGATGGAAGTTACAGCTGAAAAAAATATCTGTAAGAAAATGAAACTCAACAAAGCCCCCCCCCGCGTGACCAGTTATTTCCAAGACTAATCACATGACAAAATATGAATACCCCTAGTGTCTGCAGATAAACATACACAACCCCAGAGTACTGGCGTATGATGAATCAATCATGTAAACTGAGGACATCTTGTTCTTCATAGTAGTGCTTCACGTGATTGAAATTTGTTCCAGAGTATTTATCTGTCCTTAATGTGCATAGTACTAACACCAACTCACCCTCCAGCCTCTGGTTCTCCTTTTCCATGCGTAGCAATAGGATCTGCTGGTGAATGGCAGTCTTCCAGAGGGCCCGGTAGTCGGCCCCTGTCCTCTTCGGCCTCTCCCCAGTTAGAGGGTCAGCTGCTGGAGGCAGGAGTCGACCTAACGGGTCCAGACTGGAGGTCAAGGCACAAGGAGAGAGAGGCAACAGCTCCCGGGCATCAGGATGCTCTACAAGACAAGATTAAGGATCATTTGTAAAAAAAAAAATTCCTGAAATGTGAACTATGATTGTACTATTTTTGTATTTATAATGAATTTAATTGGTAAGTGATCCATAATAGGGGTCACTTCTGTTGATGAACACAATTATCAGGCAAATCTGCAGCTCAACAAAGCATTTACAGTAGCTACAGTACTTTCAGACAATGCCTTCAGCCACAGCAGACAACTGCTTTCTATGGAAAAGGGTCTAATAAGCCCATTAAAGCAAATTAAACATGAAGAAAAAGTGGGGGAAAGACCGAACACTGACTTGTTTTCTATTCAAGTTATAGAGGTGAGACCTTCACTTTTTATACAGCAGCATCACTTCAAGGTTTAAAACAACTGAAACAAATTTCATAAAAAATTATAGAAAAGCTAAAATGGTTTTAGTTGTGTAACTAGCTGCGTTAATTCTCAGATCTCAAGTAAGATCAAAATGCACTGCTTAGAAATATTCAACCTAACCATAGTAGGAGAAATAACACACATGTAGTGCACACTAATAGGTTTTTATCAGTGTTTATAAAAAGAAAAAAAATACAAGGGATAAATATTACTCATTTGTCATCATCATTATGTGGATAAATTAGTTATGTGTTTTCTGAGTATTCCTATCCCATGAAAACGTCATGCCTATTCACTTTTTTTTTTGCATCATTCTGAGCTCATTCATTGTGCATCACACTGCTTGTGTTACCACACCTGATTGCTGCATGGGTGCAGAGGGCTTGTTCATGGGTGAAGCAACCCTCAGGAAGATCTTCTGCCTCCAGGAGACTCTGCGTGGGGTTAGAGGGACACCTCCACTCAAAGAGTCACTGCTGCAGCCAGACAGGGTCCTCTTCCTGCCTTCCCCATTGCTACAAGAGAAGACAGCAGCGTCACAGACACCCGATCAAAGAGTCAGGTGTCACCTTACACTAACGCTCTTTCAACACCCTTTTACCAATTCAGTCTTTGGTGCATTTACGCACAAACTGTACATCTAATCTCTTCACGAAGAAATGACAGAGGAAACCTTATACAGTTACAATGAGGTATTCAAATACACATTAAACCAAACATAAAGACATGTACCAGCATGTGTTTAATATGTTAATGAAGCAGGAGACAGTATTGTATTTCACAATTAGTATGTGAAATGACAACAACAAAAAAACAGCCACAAAGGCAGCCAGAGTCAGGAAACAGAGGCGGTCATTCATTTTCTGGAAAAGAGGCTTTTTTTTTTTTTTTAAAGGCAAGAAATATTGATTACAAAGAGAACTGTTAAAACTTGTATTGAATGATGTCTTACATTTATCCACTGTGACAAGTCAAAAATGCTTGAAGGCAATGAGGGTGTGAAGTGCACATAGAGGTACCAAACGGCAACCTCTGGGGCTGAAAAGTGAAGCTAAAGTGGAAGTGTCAAAATCTGCAGTACTGTGAATGTCCACTGGGGGCTGGCTACAAAAAAGGCTGTCAATCCCTAGACCAGGGGTGGGCAATCCTGGTCCTCGAGGGCCG
>JAPQRQ010000015.1:16936347-16973188 GCA_037367365.1 Apogon talboti | reverse complement strand
AGGAGCATTATATAGGCTTCAGATAAATTTAGTGACAAATAAATTACATTTAAGCAAACAATCCATTTGTGTCATTCCTAAAACTTTTGGCCATGAGTGTATACAGACTCAGGATCATACATCAGGCTTATCGTACATCTCCAGTCCATTTGTGATTGGAGCGGTTGTCTCTGTTGTTCTAATTGGTGTTTCTGCTTTGCCTCCAGCTTCGTTGTTGTACTCACACACATCTGGCTCACACTTACATACAGTTGTGATGACAAGTACTAGAGTTCCCACTCAAGATGCCTGTTCTTATAGTGTGATACCATACCCCTCCCCTCCCATTCCTACCACCTGTTCCTCCTTTCTGACTCTTTGAAGCTTGTAGGATGATGATGACACCCGCCGTAATCGGTGGATGCACAGCTTCTGACATGACACACAATCGAGAAACCCTTCTGAACCGATCCGGCTTTTATTGTTGCATTCAGGCATAGTGCGTCCTCTGACAAGTGAAAAGCCTTTTCACGGTAGAATAGGGGGTGTCAGTAAGGTGGGGCCATGATTGACAGCCCTGTTGAGAGAGCGGAGCAAGCTCTGGTCCCTATCTGATCCCTGCTCAGCAGTGGTGCACATCTGCTCTGCTGACCTGCTTTTTTTTTTTTTTCCTCAAACCGGGTCTGTGATCAGCTAATCATCAGAAGGGTGATAAGATGAGTCCATTTGTGCTTGTGAGGGTATGCTTACAAGACACATTTGGGGTTGAGGGGATATAGATAAAACAAAGTCCACACTTCAGGCAGAGGTGAAAAGTAAAAAGGCACATTAAAATAACATAAAGCCATACTTAACTTGAATAATTAAAATTTGACCAGCCGTTATACTCCCACCACGGGAAAGGTTAGTCTTTAAGTGCAAATTATTTGACAGGTTCATTAATTAGAATGTGAAAAATCTAAAATGATTCATTGTTTATCATTAAGTACATTGTGTAACAGCATCAAAATTTCCTCCACCTACAACATGCTTTAATAATTTGTGTGGTGAATTAATTGGAAGTACTGGTAGTTTTGCATATAAGGAATAAAAAACTTTTCCACCACGTACTTTCAGGAGTGGGAGGTGCGATACCAACGTGCAAGCATGTGAAACGAGATGTATCAAGAACAGTCGGAAGTGGGATGGGCAGACAGAGAGAGAGAGAGAGAGAGAGAGAGAGAGAGAGAGAGAGAGAGAGAGAGAGAGAGGACAAACCTACCTAGCAGGTTTTTCTATCCATGTTCACATTCTCCCCATTCTTGCTGAGCAACAATTTTTTGAACAGTGATTCATTTGGTTGTATCTATAGAACATGCTGTGCATGTTGGTGTGTCTGCCTGGGTACATAATATCAATCAGATCACATTTCTGTGCCAGCCTCCTCCCTTCCTCATATCTTTCCTGCAAGCCTATCCCTTAAACCTTAACAGAGAACTTCATTTCCATGAATCAGTTCTTTTTGTTGTGTTGTTTGTGATGGACACAGAGAAAAACATGTTTCAACTGTCTGACTGGAAGTGTTTACTGTAAGCTCAACTTACAGAGTCAACAGTTCCTCATGCTTGTGTACTTGGTGTTTGGTAAAGGTGGGCTATTTTTAAAGCAGCGCCGTTGAGGGAGTCCCCATGTTTGTGAACAGCTATGGTTAGCAGAGTGAAGGGAAATCAGCTCTCCATCAACATTGCTGCGAAGTGGCTGGTGCAAGAGTTTGGATTTAAGTGTAATCTGAAAAAACCTGTCAAAAGTAATTGATTTAAAGTACAGTTATCCAGTTGAAGACGGTCTGTGACATTTCCGTAGGGGAGTGCCATTGTGGGTTTGGTAATAAGAGTGGATTAGTAACCTGTTCCATGTAGTCTACTTACTCAGTATATTGAGTTGTTTTTATTTATTCCCTTTGCAGTCAATGTTAATATGTATATTTGGTGTTTAGGTTGGGAATGCCCATTTCCTCATGTTAGTACTTTCTGAATGTCACCACACATTTACCTGATCTTGATGGTGGAAAAGTAGATCCTTTCCGTGCACCTATCTGTGAAAATACTTCTAAAATATACTACAATTAAAGTAAACATTTGTTAAAATTAAAAGCAGTCATTACACAATAAAATGGTACATGTCAGTGTTTGTCTATTATGTTTTTGGATTTATTTTACCAGTGCATTAATGTGTATGTTCCATGTTTCTGATGGATTTAGAGCATGTCGTATCCATGTACCCATCTGTCTAAAATATCAACTTCTACATCAGAAGACTGGCCTGTGTTCAGCTTTGTAACATTGCATTTTCCAGCTAATCCATGAGGTTCTTTAAGAGTTTATTTAGCTTATGAAGTTGGAAAATCTTCTCAACGTATAAATGAACACTTAATCCTTTAATTTATCATAAATATTCATATAAAGAGATTAGAGACGGGAACGTTGTCAGCGAACATTAAGGCAATGAAAACTTAAAGTCGAGCTTTCTGACAAAGGCAGTGAAGTAAAATGCACCTCTGAGCTACTGTGGTACTGGATGAAGTTGCACAACCTGATATTTTACAGTACAGACATTCCATAACGGACTAATACCACCATGATGTTCTCCATAGCTTTCAAAATGGCCTGAGAAATGAAAGAGTGTGTTTCCTTATGCACAGTTAGAGGTGAGACAACAAAGGTCATTATTACAGGCGACTGTAATAATGAAAGGGCAAAAAGTTTCACCATGTGTTAGTTCTGTTTGCTCTGTGCGGGCGGCAACAGCAGCATAGTTATTGGCTCAACCTTGACTAATTCCACCTCCAGGAAATGCATATGGACATGGGATTGGTTTAACAGGACGCCCAGGCAGTGGGCTGATGGCTGAGCTGATGAATATGCATACCTCAGTCTGCGTGACTGCTCTCTGTCTCATTGGAATAGTATGCGGGATATTGTGGTGTAATGTCAGTCAGGTTTGTCGCCGGGAGGTAAACCTACCAGCTGGGGGGCAAACACGCTGCATGGTCGGTAAGACAACTTTGGGTAAAGTGACAACTCTTGTGCGTAATAGCGCGCAGCCTTAAGCGTTGGGCACATTGCGCTAAGATGAACAGATAATATATGTAGGTTGTTTTTTGTTTATCGTTTGACAGATCTGCTTTGACATCTCCAGTCACATACCATGCTGTCATCTTGAAGCCACTCCTCTTCTAGAATATGTGCCAAACATCTCTCTGCCTTTGCTTGTGTGCTATTTCAGGTCGTTTGGGTCCAGTTACAATTACACTGACAGAACTTGATAAACAGGTTTAGGACCGCCTCAAACCACGTCCCCACCTTGAATGGGATTTTATAAAGGACGACGCACCAACCGTCCGGCAAACAAGGAAAACGACAGCAACAGAAACATCTCCAAAGGGGAACTCAAGAACCGTGCGCAACAAGCCTGACTTAGAGGACAGCCAATCCCTTCTGCAGCATTACGGACAAACCACCGCTTCTCTATAAGCCGATCAGCGCAGAATTAAAGCAGGGCACGAAGGGAAGAGAGAGGAGAAAAAAAACTGTCCGCTACGCTTGACAAGAAACTCGGATTTCTGCTTTCACTTCTGATTCCGACAGACAAACTCTTGCCAAAATGATGATGCAGCTGCCAGAATCCCCCAACCAGAAAAACAACCTCTTCAACGCCATGAACCGCTTCATCGGCGCCGTCAACAACATGGACCAGACCATCATGGTGCCCAGTCTGTTGCGGGACGTCCCATTGGATGAGGACACGGCGTTGGGGTCGTCTCTGAGATCGTTCGAAGACGAGGGGGACGTGTACAGCTACTACCAGCTGCTCAAGTCCATCCGCAGGGACATCGAGTGGGGCGTCAGGTGCGCAGCCGCCGACGAGAGGCGCAAAGAGAGCATGAAGATCAGCCGCATGAACTCCTCCGCATCCACCTCTTCTGCATCATCATCGTCATCTGAGGAAGAATACGAGGAGGATGAGGACTTGGAGAAGCAGTTTCAGTACCATCTGACCGGGCTGCAAGGAGTGCTCTCCAAACTCACGCAACAGGCCAACTGTGTCACCAAACGCTACAAACAGGAGATTGGAATCGGAGGATGGGGACAGTAAAGCTCGGAGCCCATGAAACTGAAAACTTTTTTTGTTGTTGTTGGACTGATTAAACTGATTTCTCACTAAGCTTCATGGATGGCACAGAAAAGGCAGCTTTTTTCTGTGTGCTGGCCTACAAGGTGTCGGTCTACTCTGATTGTAGATGTGTTGATCTTGAGGAAAGCATTTTGTGTACTTAACACCAAATCTCACACTGTATATTTGCACTCCAGGGTGTTGTACACATCATGCATTCATCTTTTATGATACACAGATGAAACGTATTTAAAGACTTATTTAAGATATTATTTATTACCTCATACTATAAGAGCCAAATGTTATTTCAAAGCTGGGGATAAAAAAGGAAGTGCATGAAATACTGGACATGGTGTTTGAACCACCTCACTGAAGGGAATACTGACTAAAGATTTAGCCACGTTTGTCTGATGCTAATGAAGTCAGCGTGTTCACATCAGTCTGTCTGTGTATGACCAGCGCTTCTACTGATCTGATGTGTCTGTGTCTTTAAATTGTGCCTGAATGGGAAGGAGGCAGATGCTGAGTGTAGCTGCCAGTGATCTCCTCATGTCCTACATGGTCAATGAACTGGAATCTACTGATAATTCTTTTGCATAAAGAATAATGATGGTTTCCGTGAGATATATTGTTCCTTTTGTTCCTTTTTGCTACTATTATGCAATCATTGAAGATGCCCTTTTGTAAAATGAGCAAATGCTTTTGTATTCACCATTCTCCTGTACCACTTTTGTACAAACTTTGTTTCTAAAATAAACTTTTGTATGAATTTCAGAGTTTGTTCTCATTTCCATTTTTCTAAAAATGCATATTAACAATTAAGCATTAGATCACACAGCAAATAGAAAAACCCTGATCCATACCTATGAAACATTTATGAATCAGTGGTTTGTTTTCTGCTACTCTCTTAAGTGCACTCCAAAACAGACTGTTATCTACTTTCTAGTTTTCATTTAAAGATTCATTCAGTAGTAAGTCAGTCAAAAGCAGGCTTTATATGAGTCTTAGACAGTCTGGAGCTAATTTGTCATTGTAAAGATTCTGCTGAAATATAGGACAGGAATATCAAAATTGGCAAAACACAAAAGCATTAAGGTGGAAATGACATTTTTTTTTGTCTGTCTTTTCCACAGCGTTGAATACAAATGTTATCCGTCAGTGAAAATTGTGTCGTAATGATTACCAACTGCTGGCCCCTTCATGTCGACTGGATGCTGTTCAAGTGTTTTATTTTAGTTAACTGCACATTTGCTGCACTTAAAACCTCTAGATATTACATCTTAGAACCAGTTCATTTCATTTTATTGATAATTTGTCTGTGCATTACTAACTGTTGAATGGCAAAGATAGCTTCATACACTGCAGTGTTATTGGCGTCACTGGTAATAAAAAGTGGGGAAAAAAATGCGCCGTAAGAAACATTATCATTTAAAACACAATCGCCTTAAATTGACAAAATTATACGGATGGATTTGAAGATGAAGTTGTGGAATGTGTTCTGTTTGTTTGCCTCAAATAACAACACTTAAAGCCATCTCAGCTCCAAAACTACAGAGCGTAAAGCTGAATAATGTGACCTTTACATCATTACTTGAATATAATTCACTCAAGTACAGATTTGTGGTGCTTGTACTTCAATTGAGTATTTCCATTTTATGAAACTTTATAGCTTCTTCTACTCCAGTACATGTCACAGGAACATATTGTACCTTTACAAATTTGCATTTATCTGAGAGCATTTCATATTACAGTTTTTCCTCCCCTTCCTGTCCATTGACAACCACTCACCTCCAAATATGTTGATTTGGAATGAAGGACGAAACACTCCTTTATATGTTGATCAATTTCTCCTCCTTCTTAAGCTAAAACATCTTAAATACCGCCCTTGAATTAGCTAGAAAAAGGTCTTGTTTCTAGGTCCTCAAAGCTAGAGACAGGGCTGTTTTACAGAACCTATAAAAAGGTATTTTTTTTAATGAACAGGACAGTGATGCTACCAACATTATGATCTTGTAGAATGTAGAATATAATGCATTTCTGTAGATTAACCTCCCAACAGCATATAAAGTACCTAAAGGAGCTCACCCTTTAATATCTAGAGTAGTCAAATGCAACATACATATTAATGCAGCAGTACTATGAATCCAGAAACATCATATATAATAGTAAAACACTGGCAGGGACCGAAGCACAATGACTACATTCTGCTGATAATACATATACTTAAGTTTTGGACACTTTCCCAGCAATGTATTACTTTTACTTAAATAAATGATCTGAGGGCTTCTTCCATCACTGTTTTTTGTTAGTTTTGTGTCTCTGTTACACCTGTGATCATGTGATTTTCTGAACTATCAATATCAACTAAGAACATGGATTTCCAGTTTCATTTCAGTCAGCTTTCCACAGTTAATATTTAATGTGTCCTGCGGATGCACTTGACAGTTACAGGCAAGCACTACAACTTTGTCTTTAATTTTTAATTTTTGTTGATATTTGAATATATCTTGGAGGGGACAACTAGTATTTGTGGGATTGTGTTATTTACGTACTACCTTGCTAAGTGGAAAAATGAAATATGAAATTTATTTCATTAGTAACTGACAGCCTTTAAAGGCCATTGAGGGAAATGAATGCAGCAGAGTTTCAGTGTCACAATAGGTGCAACACACCCACTCTCATTCCTGCTCTCTCTCACACACACAGAGCTATGAAAGCTTTAAAAGCACAATGCATTCAAAGGTGCAGCAGATTCTTATCACTGAAGTTGGCTCTTTTTTGTCAAAAAACAATAGCAGGAAAGTGAAAAGTCACTTTCTAAAGTTTCAGTCTCTCTAATAGAGTAGACACCTCCATTTAGTTGTGTTTAATAAAATGAGGCTATTTTACAAAATTATAATGTTAATATCAGAGTTTTTTATTGCATGCTATATTTAAAGTGTGAAAAGATATGCGTTGTCTATCTCTAAAACACAGAATAAATTTTGTTAACAGTTGCCAAAAGGGAACTCTTAAATCAACCCAAAACCTGCAAATGAACATTACATTCTCAATCTCAGTCGGACTCTTTTCAGGAGTGCAGTCATGGCTTTGACATTATGGACAAAAATGACAACAGTTGCTGCATTTCACAGGAAATGTTGTACACATCATCTGAGATAAATATATTGTCAGCTTTGATCACCAACAAGATGTTTGCCAGATGTCATCACTCAACTGCATCCCGTTTTCTGAGGGAGTGGTCGGAATTTAAGCTACAAGTAGCTCTACCTGTAATTAGATTAGGTAAGTAACAGGGTAACAAGAGTACAGAGAATCATACTTCCCTCTGAAATGTTGTTTTACGGTGGGATTGAGAACTTTTCCAACATATAGGAGACCCTGAATCCAAATTTTGACTGCGTACGTTAGCGTTTACAGTTTTTTGACCCTTTACGCGCACGGTACAACCAGGAAATACAAGCAAAGCTGTGAGAAAACAAAACATTAACAAATAGATTAATAAATCCTTCTTAATTGAAATGAATAGTCAAAACATAAAGACAACGAATAATGATTCCAGTTGTGTATTATTTAACACACATTCAGAAGACTATCGATGCGTAAGTAGCTACGATCAGCGTAACTCTAATTTTAGCATTTATTGCAGCTAGCAGCTAGCTACATTACGTGTCACTGTTAGCGTATACCGAATTTTTGCATGTACAAATGCACTAATTTAATTCCAATAGATTATTTAGTTACTGTTATACTCATTAGGCTATGGATGGGTGGATGCCCGCCACATGCATGATTCCAGATAATAAACCATAAGCTGTCAGCCCTACATGCTAGATACTCGTCCTGTATTCGACAGGTATAGTTTATGTAGTTAGCCGCTAACATATTTATTATCAGTCACTGGCTCCTGTATATTTCCTCTGTACTCCCTTATCCGCTGATAGACAGGTTACCTTTATTAGTTTTATCTGATAAGGTGACTGATGTCCGCTGACGTCTGTATTTTTGCCCATGATCAAGTTTTTCGTTGTCTTATATTAGCCGTTATTTCAGGATTGATCGTCAGACCTGTATGTGGACGGGGTTTGTTTTGGTTAGTGATATTATAAAAGAGACAGTTTTTATGTGGCTAACTGAACTATTTTAGCCTACGGGACTGGAACAGGAAGAATTATGAGAATATACACTAACAAATATTAGTAATGGAAAATAACTAATGTTTAGTGTACGTTTACTTACTACTTAAATCCCAATCCAATAATAATAATCCAATAATAATTGGATAACTGCTAGAATATCAGCTACGACTAGGGGATATGGCCAAATATGTTATCAGAAATGTTCATCTCAGTCAGTATCCATAATAAAATAATAATTGTCCAATCGTAATTTACTTGATGTTTAAACAGTAATTGTTGGCCCGGAGAGAAAATGTAAGAAACCAAAGGGTTAACCCTAACCCTTAAACCCTTATTTATACTTAGAATACGTCAAACACATGTGAAAACACATTTCCAGCATGGTCTCAAGATCCAGTAAAACGGAAAACAATAATAAGTTTCGGGGAAAGGCCGGGTACACCCTAGATATGTCACCAGTTCACGGCAGGGCTGACATATCGAAATGAACAACACCAGACATTTATGTAAAAACTAAAAACATCCTGAAATCCAAAAACACATCACCACAATTCAAACAATATAAATAGTTACAATATTAAAGAGGACAGTTAAATTAACAATGTCAGTGCAGATTTAATTTGTCCATCTATTACCCTGCATGATCCATTAAAATGTATAAATTTCTGTTTTTCTTAAGATGTCCTTATTCTGGAGTAGCATTCTCATTCAGTGCTTCTACAATAAATTATCACTTTGGGATAAATGTCCTCAGCTATTGTTAAAAGTACAGCAGCACTCATCCGCCGTTGTACAATACCAGGAAGATTTCTACACTAGTGGAATAGACTCTTATTTTCCAAAAGTCCTGTAACAAATAAGCTGTAATACTAAACATGATATTAATTGTTAGTGTTGAAGGGATGCATTGATATGCTCTTGACATATGTTCTACTTATGTATACAGAACTAATCATCATTTACCTCACAAAGGTAAAGGAAATTAAATAAATTCTAGTCTTGGGATGTGTGCTGCCTCTGATCTAAGTGAAAACACGTTCACTTCAGAAGATCTACCTTTGGTGCATTTTTAAAGTCAAGATAAATGGTGATTTGCATACCAACAGAGTGATGGTCCAGGATATCGTTTGATCACATTACACAGCTGTATCAGGGGAGAATGCAGGTGTAATGCTGTCCTGCCTGAAGCAAAAATCTTTGTGTCAGTGTCGAATATTTGCTAATGATAAGCAATAAATCACAATGCCCTATTTATTTTCTGACTGTCCTAGTTACAAATGGTCAACACTGACAATCTCTATCTCAATTTGTGTTTGTCTGAACAATAAACTTATTAGAAAAGTTACTAAAACATTAGTGACGGTGTGAGTTCGAACAAAGTCTGATAAATAGCTGATGTATCTAAGCCAGTTTATTAGACATTTAAGGGGAAAGAATCTAAATAAATCCAAACATTGTTTTACAAGAAACATTTTGGTACTATTCTATAATTACATCCCAAGAAAGTGTACTACATGGTCAAAAACCTTCTTTATTCCACTCTCTTTCACTATGTGAACACAGGCATAACAGCGTCCTTTTAAGTGAAGTAATTATTAAACAAAAGAAAAACAAAATAATCTGTATTGACTTATCTTACTCATCTTTAGGATTGTACTATAGAATTGTCATAGAACTCCAATATTGGCTTTCAACACCCACAGTTCAATGTTTAGGGCCTTTATGCAAGTATAGTAATAACAATAACCAGTACAGTGTGTCAGTAATTCAAACATTTCCAACTTTTCCAACCTAAAAGATGTTAAAAGTGTTCATTTAACCATAACATCAACATTTCATGTTTTTTTTGGGCGTTAGATGTCCCTGTTTTGTTTCCTATATAAAGCAAAAGCAGTGTGCTTTCAATGGCAAATGCAAATGATCAGATTGACAGGGTTTGTTGTGACTGCTCCAAGGAAACAGGTGTTTGACAATTCGTGCAGAAGGCCTCATCTGATTGTATGGGTACGCCCTGCTCTGTGCTGCAGGCCCCTTCATTTCTCCTAAACCTGCAGAGCACATTTCATTCTTTTCATTCCTTACTCTTTTGCTCCCTGGTTTCTGTCTGAGTTGCACTCAGTTTAGTTTCCGGTCGTGGAAGTATGTTGAGTGTCTGGTTGTAACTCCATCAACACTTCCACTTGGTATTTTATTTCTCTTAGCCTTCGTTAAATAGGCCCCTGTGTTTTATGGCACATTTAAATGGGTCAAATGCATGTGGTGGTGACAGTCATACATATCTTAGTTGTTCGTCATTGCCTTTTAGTACAATATTTTTATGTGCACAAATACACAAACATTGAGTCACCATGAGACAGTCCAAATATATGTTTATAGTAATGGCACTGTTTACATAGCACAGGTAGTCACACAAGTCACTGTACCAATGTAAAAGTAAAAAAAAAATCTATATTAATATCAGACTCTGTAGATAATTTTGTTTTTTGGATTTACAGGTGGTGATATTAACAGTAAAGCGAGCCACAGGAACCTTCTCCTTAGTAGGATGGTAAATATTTCTTCCAGTAATCTCAAGATTGATGTTTTTTATGCTTGACTTGTATCCCAGACCAACAGAATGAACAGGAAATAGTCAAAAAATGAGTGAGATAGCAATATTTGAGAGGGATCTATAGTCTGTGTTACAGAATATGATGTCTGAGTAACATAATTAGCAAGTAACATAGTGGGCTACATGTAGCCACCATAAGAAGGTCTTCTTTGCTGCATAAGTAGTATCAAGAGGTAGGCCATAATAGGTAGGTATAATAGATACAGCATATATATTAATCTGTAATGTAATGTAATTCAGCTCTGATTCTAGTTGAAGAAAAAAATCAGTGTTCGGCAGCTTTTGACGCTGTGTCAAGAGGTGTGCTGAGGTTGTGGTTTGTGGTGTTTTTGTATTGGTTTGCACTGTATTGTGGTCTTGTTCTTATACTCTGCCTGTTTTTGTTTTGTTTTCATGTTTGTGCAGTGACATAACGTTGAAGTGATGATGTGATGCACCTGACTGTAGAACTTAGTTTGTAATAATACACTTTTAATAACAATATAAGTTGTGATTAATATTATTACCACCACACTTTTCAGAAACAGATACATCTGTATTTCAAAGAAGAAATTATCACTATTTTTTATTTATTTCTTTGTTCTGAGGGATTTTCTGGGTATATTCTGTATCTCAGGCTGCTTAAAGTGATGGCCTCACCCTTTTGCTGTATTTGGGGTTTTTTTTTGGCAGGACACTTAACGAAAGATGCTCTTTAGTAGATTTTCTGCTGCAAGTTTAATCAGTCTGAACATACATTGCTTTTATGGTCAGTGATCTGACTACAAGCTAAAGACTCAGCAGTTACAGTAAAGGTTATCAGACAGCCTGCGGGGATAAGTGTGAAGTAATGATGTATTTTCATGCACCAAAGTACATCATCATTAGGGTGGCAATTGGCCTGTCCTGCTCAAATTGTTGCCCTGTAATTAGCATGAAGCATCTCACTGTGGTCTTTCATTTCTTTTTTTCAGCCTTTTTATGCTGTTTGTGATCTGGCTGCTTCGCAGGTATCATTCTTTGGCTCAGGTAAATCTGCACTCAGTCTTTTTAATTTTTTTGCGCATTTCTGTTTGCTTCATTGCCACTGGAAAAATGTTCAATTAACCATGGCAAATCTTGGCATAATTGAACGCAATTAAGTGCACAGATTAATCAATTGTGGAGTTAATTGGCTGATGGTTCTGCTGTGGTAATGTCTGCCTCTTTGTGCTTTTTTTCTTTTGTATTGTATTTCAGATACAAATAATGTTCATTTAGAGTCTTTTCTTTTGTTGTTTTTTTTTTTCTTCCGCAGAGGTAATTTTTCCTAGATCTTCTTAGAGTTTAAATTTTCTGAGGTACATTAGTGCTTGTGTATTGTATGGTGTTTGCGTGAGTGCAGCTTTTGACTGCTTATGTGTTTGAAGGCAGTCGAGCAGGTCTGTCAGGTTGCGCGTCACATTATCCTCCTAATCTGAAGAAAATGACAGCTTAACGTGGGACTGATGGATCCTATTACCTCTGGACTGGGTCACAGAGTGCCTAACCTCCTCCTGCTTGTCTTCTTCCTTCTCCTCTTCCTCCTCCTTTTTCCTCTTACACCGCATAAACCCTCTCCTTACCTCCATCCCTTTACAAAGCTTATCCGTCAGTCAATAGTCTTTAGTGCTCTCTGGCCCTCCTACGCTCTTTTTCTGTCTCCAGTTCCTCCCCTTTTCCATCCATTCCCTTCCCCCTCCCCCTCGTGTAGCCTCAGCAGGGTCATTGCTGGACACAATTAGATCAGGGGCTGTGTGTCTATGTGTTTGTGTGTATCTGTGTGTCTGTGTTGGTCTCTTTGTGGCTGCAAGAAGTTGTAACAACCAGTATATGCAAAGTCAAGAGTAAGACTGGTTGCTGGTGCACACATTATTGACTCATCACTAATACTAAGGAAGTTGTGTGGTCACTCCCATTTTCCTGTTCATTTGTCATATCTGTTTGTCCTTCTGTTCATCTGTCAATGGTCAGGAAGTGTGTTTCCTTATGTCCAGAGTTATTCTGACTTCAATGTCAGCCTCTTCACCATTGATGAGAGCATAACAGCTATCCCACAGCTAGTTAGCTGAAACTTTGGTCACATGTATCACTGTGAGCCACTGGTATCAGGCCTCTGGCATCACATGTTCTCCTAATGTTTACAACAGTTTGTCTTGTGGCGTAGCAGAGCGGAGTTCTCCGCTATGGATGTACAGATTTGTGATGAGTTTGGATTTTTTGAGCTGAGTTTCAATGGTAAAATGCAAGAAAAGAGGCATAAAAGTACACAAGCAGTGAGCCACATGACAGACTGTAGGTGGTCTGTCACAACATCTAAGGTAGATGTTGCTCTATGTTGTCTCACAAATTAGATATTTTGTTAGTTTTAAGTCTTTTAAGGTGGTGTCATAAATGTGAAACCTGTATGTTAGAGATCATCACATCTTATGGTTATCAGGGTGCTGAGCCACTTCTCCCATAGGACTCCATTCAAGCAACACAGCCCCTTTGAAGACCCCAAGGGTATGACATGTATTGACACAAAGTTTAGAACCTTTCCCTTTTATTCTGGTCATATTTGGTTGAACAAATCAGTGGCAGCAATTGACAAAATGACAGAAAAAGAATGGTCATGACTAGTGGTTTAATAATGTTATATGATGGGAAGAACTGGTGGTCGTGGTGGAGGTCTGAGCTCTTTTAGTGCCTTTATAAGTAAGTAAGTAAGATACAGTGAGTTCAGTTTGTGTTCAAGGAATTAGAGGAGACAGTCCTCTGTGATTAGTCCCCGCAAAGGAAACTGTATGCCAAGCAGGCAGTGATTATTTGATCAATAATTTCTCTTTCTCGCTGTATTAATATGAATGTATTGGCTTTGATTGTTCTTTTCCCTGTACAGAAAATGATTCTCAGCCTCACTGTAGCTGCTTTCTTTGACAGCGTAGCATATGTCATGGTGAGTTACTCACTCTTTTTCGCTCAGCACGCATATATTGTCTTTTCTGCATCAGCTAAGATATTTCTCTATGCTTTTCTTTATTCTTTCATTAGGGCGAGTCCCATCCAGGGGGATCTCTGTGTGACTTCCAGGCCTGGTGGCTAACATATTTTGGTAAGGCAAAATAGTGTCAATTACTCACTGGTACACTGTTTTTTTTTGTTTTTGTTTTTTTTTTTTACAATAGAGACAAGTAAGCCTGCACAGAAAGAGCAGAGATCCAACAAAGACATCTGCTGAAGATCTCTTCTATCAATGTGGAAGTTTACTTTCTGGCTTAAGAATGTGCCTTGACAGTGAATGTTACAGCTTGTAGCACTATTTCTCTCTCAAAGCCCAGAAAATACAGCATGGGAGTTGTTTTCACATGAGACATGGGCTTTGTGACAAATTTTCATTTTATATTTTAAATTAGTCATTTCTTGGATGAGAAAGCAGTTTCAGATTCATATAAAATCTCTGTACCTGTTGAGTACCCGTAGGCAGATATCGGTAGTGATTTAAGCTTTAATATGCTGTTTAATTTTTCCATATCTTATATGAAATCTATGGTAATATGATGTCAATTGTATTTCTCTCATGTGGTATTTGTATACTTGAATGTATAAACAGGAGCCCATTGTACCATTTTTATTTAATCATTTTTATTTGGCAGACTTAACCAAATGTGTCTGGTCCAGAAATTCCTTAAAAGCACATTTACTTAGCATTGGTTATAGCTGTCAAGGGCACAGATCACCACACATGAAGCTATAGTTATGCTTTTAGAACCATGCAAATTTTTACTGAATTTCCAGAAAGTCTGCAAAAGAAAATTTGCATTAATGCACACTTCCACTACTGTTCTACAAATATTTAGAGATTCTACAAATATTGTCCTTTGAAAGATTGCCTGTTCAAAGTACTATTTCTTATGAATCCTGATCCGTTGGTTTAAGGTCTGGGTACTTTCTGGCATCTGACAGCTGTTGCGCCCTAGACCAAACCAATCTGCTGGTTTGGAACGTACAGTATATGATTGTCTCAAAGTTTTTCTCATATTTCCTGTGAAAGTGACAAATATTTCAGTCTAGATCTCGTCAAATACCGTTCCATTTCATTGTTGCTTTCCATCTATTGTTGTTGTCTTGTGAAATTTGAGTTTTTGGTTTTCTTTTTAATGCCCAAATTTAAAATATCTCGTTGGAATGAGGTGATGATTTTCTGCAAATGTAAATACTGCATGTGACCTGTAGGTTCTTAGTCAGTGGAGTGGGATAATTGTTGTTGTGATTCAGACTGATGAGTCAGCATTGTTTTATGCTAATTCCAGTTTTGACAAGAATTAGGATCTGACATTTTTCAAAGGTTGTTTTATTGGTCTCACAGGTAGACACGTTGCATATAATCACACACAGAAGAATACACGGTAATAGGCAGTGACTTAGTGCTGCAGGGTTGGTGCATGTCACCTCAGTTTATCATGAGGGTTCTCAAGCTGAGGACAAACAGCTGCACATAAACACCAGCCGCACAGGCACTTTGTTCTGTTGCAAAGTGTCAAGTCTAGTGGGACCGCATAGCACAGCTCTGCTTTTAACTCCCACCAATAAAATTTTATGAAATATGTTTCAAATGAGGGAAGGATGCTAGCACGGTCTGTGTCAGGGCAGGTGGCGAAGCTAAGCTGTTGGTTGTCAAGTTCATCTAAAGCTTTAGCCGCCATTTGGTTATGTAAGATGCACTGGCCTTCACAATGACGGTGATTTATTGTGATGACAACTTGGATAGCCAATCTGCTTCTTTCTTAGTCACTGCATGCCATTCCTAAAGGCCTCTAGAGTGCATGTGTGTTAGAGATTGGTGGTGGTGGGGGAGGTGGGGTGTTGTGTGAAACTGAGTAAACTGAGTATGTAGCTCAAAGAATCCATCATTGCAACGACCTGCCCTGCCTGTCCTGTCAACAAAAACACACACACACACACACACACACACACACACACAGACACACTCACACACAAGGGAAAAGGGCTGAATGCAAAGGCATAAAGGGGGAAGTGAGCTTTCCAGAGTATTTTTGTTGTCTGTGTGAAATACCATAATTTTTCCCCTCTGCCCGCCCCTAGTTTCATTTCTTCTTTTCTTTTCACTTTCCTCACACTCTCCTTAGTCCACTCCATTTGCCCCCCCTCCATCTCCGTGCCACACTTTTCCTCCATCTCCTCTCTCACCCCCACTCTTGTGTTATCTCCCTCTGCTTTTCCACAGTTCATCATTATCTCTCTCTGAGCTCCCCCCTCTCATCCATCACCCTAAGCCACAGGTTTCCCTCATATTACTGTAGAATGGGCCCTCATTTATCAAAAAGTGGAACTCATGCATGCACATACACAAGCACCAATACATATGTGTGTGTTCTGGCAGGTGCACTTTGTGTGGTGAGGAGCTGTGTTGTAATTTGACCTTGTTGTTTTTCTGTGTGTGTATGTCTCTGCAGACTGGAGTGCCTTGGCCTGGGTTTGCCTCATCACTCTGAACCTGTACCTCAACCTGGTTAGAGAAACAAGCACGAATAGATACGAGATGTGAGTAGGAGACTGCCCGTCCCTAGTGTACGCACACAGGTCAATGTTTGTTTGTCTATGCGTCTTGCGCCTTCCTTTGAATGTGTGTGTCTTGTTTTGTTCTGGCCAGTTCCCCTCTGTGTGAGTGTGTGCGCGCATGTGTTTGGTCTGCCAGAGCATGTGTCTCCCCGCAGAGCAGTGACAGCCCCTCCTCCCCCCTCCTCCTCCTTTTCTGTTCCAGCCAGCCGACGCTCTAATTGAAAAGGGAGTGAGTGTCAGCCGTTAAGTGTGTGTTTGTGTGTGTGTGTGTGTGTACCCATCTTCACGCTTTGTGGCTCTATGTTTCTGTCGCTCAAACTCCCATGAGCACTCTCCACAGAGCGAGTGTGAATTTGCCTGCGCGCGTGTGAGATATTTTCTCATTTTCTACGCCTAGCGCAAAGCTTTGTGACACAAACACACATTCTTAAAAAAAAAATGAATGTGTCTGTGGGCGGAAGAAAGTAGCAGCTTTAACAAGTTAGTGGCAACTCTGTTTGCTAAGTCAAGTTGATTGTTCACGGTTGTATCCTGTAGATGTGCTTAGGTGTGCACACCCCTCCTACCCTTCTGAATGTGAGGGTGTGGGGTGGTAAAAGAAGATGGTTCCCTCCTCCTCATGGGAGTTTCCCTGCATTGATTAGCAATAAGCCAGACGATAAAATGGTGGTATAACTCAGAAAAAGACAGTTTTATGGGTGGAGGGAAGATGCTTGCTAGGGGGCCAAAATCCGTTTGCTCCAGAGCCTTATCAGCTGCACACCTCTCATGAGTCCAGGGGGACTAAGATGGGAGGAGGATATGTCTTTGTTTTTGTGTGTAGCTGGTCAGACAGTGTGCGAAGGGGAAAATAGCACAGCGCTTAATAGGCTAGACCAAAGCGAAGGCTGAGCGTCAGGAGGGCTGTCATGTATTGACTGTGGATAGATAAGCTGTATGTGTTTAGGCAGGCGGGTATGTGTCTTTGCATGCATGCACAATTACCCATCAGCCCCCCTAACCTCCCATCCTCTCTCTTCCGTACACATAGACATAATGACGGCGCCGTGTGATGGTTTATGAATGAACAAATCGCCAGAGGAGACAGAGAATGGAGGCTGGATGATCTAAGAGTGATTGAAGTGGATGCAAGAGAGGATGGGAACTGTGTGTGTGTGCGTGCATGTTTATGTGTGTTTGAAGGCGGCTTCAGGTGTACTGAATCTGTTATGGGCAGGGAGATAGCAGAGAGGCTGAAGATGGAGGTGAGAAATGAGATTGAGCCTCCAGAGAAATTTCTATATGGGCTGGCATGTGTGCGCGTGTGTGTGTGCAGGTGTGTGAGATGCAGAGCGCATAGCGGTCCTGCTGTGGCTCATTAAGCCCATGTTGAGCGCTGCTTCGGACCTCGTCATCTCCCTCTCAAAGCGCCGCCAGTGTGTGGTGTGTGTGTGTGTGTGTGTGTGTGTGTGTGTGTGTGTGTGTGTGTGTGTGCGCCCCTCGTCTGCCTGTGTGTGTGAGGCTGGCTGTGGGTCTCCGAGCTCTCAGCATTGATTTCCTGACAAGCTCCCCCTTCCCCCTCCCTCCTCCACCAATCGTCACGCTACGGACTGGCAGCACTGATTTCACCGCTTGTATCTCCCCTCCCACTACCATATCCTCTCTCTCCCTCTCTCTTTCTCTCTCTCTCTCTGTCTTTGTGTCTGTCTCTTGCTCCCTCTGTTTTCTCTCACTCACTCTTGTGCTTTTACTTGCTCGGTTGCAATTGCTTTTATTTTTTTTTCACCTCTGTCTTATGTACCTTTTTTGTCCTTTCTTCCCCTTATTTTTTTTCCTTCCTTGATGCTTTCTCTTATGTTCGATTAACTCTCTGTCTCTCTCTAAGTTTGGGATCTATACATTTCCTGTGTCACCTACCTGCCATCCCTCTTTCGCCACCGCCTCTGGCATCCTGTTACGCTGCTGTCCATCAGAGGGGTGCAGTAGTTGTGTATAGCACACCCCGCTGAAAGGCAGAATGAAAGAGTGTGTGTGTGTGTGTGTGTGTGTGTGTGTGTGTGTGTGTGTGTGTGTGTGTGTGTGTGTGTGTGTGTGTGTGTGGTGCAAGACTTGTGAGGAATTAAGTGTTTGTCAGCTGTGTCGCCACAGCTCGATTGACCACACTTGGAACAAGTCAGGGGCAGGACTTCCACTCTATTGACTGGCCGATGCTGTACGGTCTATAAAGTATTGACGCCCACACCTACAGAAACTAGAGCACACATCTCATCTGTCTACCACACATACACAGTCATGTCTGTGTGAGGATTCACGACAGGAAATTCTGATAATGATATAGAACACTAGAATTTGGCGATAAAATAACAGTTATTAATGTTGTCATCGATTTCTATATAATATCATGACATAATTTCATATTGCCATAATTATTGTTCTCATGACAAACACTTTTTGTCTTTAGGGTTTATTTTGCTTACCTGCTTAATAAACCACAAAACATTTCAATGTTTTGTGGTTTTGATGTAATTATATTCCTAAATATTTAGTTTTTTTTTTAACATTTCTAATAGTTTTCATTGTTCAGCCTCTGTATTTCTGATGTTATGAATTGTTTGTCTGAAGTTTAAAACCAAAAATAACCATCTTTTACAGTGTTATCATCTTATGAACAATAACTCAAATTCTCATTTTTCTTATTTTGATTTAATGTTTTAAAAAATGAACAAAACAAGCACTAAATCACAAAATCAGAGACTCTAGGTACATGTTTTCATTTTTTATCTCTTTTCCTCCTTTTACAAAAGATATCGATAAGTGGTATGAACATTTTTTTACTGTAGTCATGTTTTTAGCAGTTTCCCAGCCTATATTACACATTTTTCTGCGATAATCCCTCAAATATGATTGTCAGTCATTCACTAGGGAATAAATAGTCAAAAATGTTATCCATGTAACAGTGTGTCAGAATTGACTTTTTTTTATGATGACAAACATCAAATCTAGTATTTCTTTCAAATTTTTAGGTTTAAATTTGGTCCTGAGTGAAAGTTGAAGCAGCAACATGTTTGATATAAGCAAAAGTAAAACAACATAATACAGATAATGGAACCAAAGGTAACCCTAAAGACAAAAGAAAAATGTATGTCATAATAATGGCATTACATACAAATATAATAGCATGAGAAGTATCATTATTGTTGTTGTTATTGTTAAGCAATGAACGTCATTACAAAAGTGAGTCTCACATAAATTTGCTAAAGTTTAAACTTGACATATTTTAAATAAGTATAAATGATAAAGAAAAACACAAAACAAACTTGAATTAAGAGAATAAGCATCCCATTTACGAGTTACAACTAACCTCACTGCACTTCTTTGTTTCGCTGTGTGTCATCACCACTAACTTACACAACTTCTACTGCTGCAAACTTCTTTTAATAGATGTTACATTTTACAATAACCATCAATATGGTTCAGTTTTTTTATTAATTTAAATTCAGTTTATACCAAAAACATTTATGATGCATGTGCTCAGTTTTAAAAGACATACTCATTTAAGTCAGTTTAAGTCAGTTTCTCCTGTGAATGATTCTTTTTTTTCAAGGCTGACATATTCAGTCATAGCTTGGACATTTAGACTATGGTGTCAGTTATGTAAACTTTGAGGTGTAACCCTTAATTGTTTGTTCATAGCACCTAGGCCACAGAAAAAGGGAAAGAAGTTACAGTGAGAGTTTTCTGCAATGTTTTGCACTCATTTATTCTTTTACTTAACCTAAAAATGTAAAGGCATATTTTAGGGAATTGCGTTTCTTCATCAGTAAACTTTTTCCTTTTTTCCACATAAAAATTAATATTGTGTTGATAATAGCCAAAATTATAGGAAAATGCAGGGGTTTTTTTACGTCAGCAGACCCCCCCCCCAAACCCCAGAATCCTATGGAAAACCCTGATACCGATCAGCAGATCTTTTCACTGTCTATTTTTAATGAGAACTGCTTATCTCATACATGAAAAATTGGGTTGACGCTGAATCTTTAGTTAACCCACTGCTGCAGAGAGGCTTCAGACATACCTCAAACATGCCTCTTATTCAGGTTGTATGCTAGCTCTAACTTGGGTTTTTTTTGAGTATTGAAATTAAAATCAGCTGGATGTGCTATTATCACACAGGTGAGGTACACAGTAGTTATGGTCGTAGTTGTAACTTTAACCCTAAGATAAATGATTAACCTCCAGCTGACACATAAAGTTGGGAATCCTGGCTGGAATTTGCTCACCACAAAAAAAGAAAAGAAAACAATAGAAACAGGCTTTGTCCACACAACTACAGAAACACTTACATGCACTCACATTCACATACATAAAAGTCCTAAACATATATATTTTTTGCTACAAAACTTACCGTGAACTTTCCTCAAATTTAACGTCGCTGTAGCACCTGCTGAGTGAGTATCACCCTGTTTGTGGTTTGATGCAGACATTATCTCTGCAAATCATCTCTTCCACAACAGTGGGGGTAATTATGGTTTATATTACCTTGAGTAATTGGCAGTCTGGCTGTGTAGGCATTTGTCTGCACCTGAAAAATGACCCTGATGTGAGTGCCAACAGTTGGAATGAACTGAAGAAGAAAAGAATTGATTTAGTTATAGGGTTTTTCTCTCAGGGGTAAAGCTCACTGGTCTCGACGCTCGTAATGAAATAAATGTCTCCCTTTTATCAGGTTGTATCATGTGACTGCATGGGGGGTGCCTCTGGTCATGGCCTCTTTACCGCTGCTCAAAGGCTACTACGGACCAGCAGGATTCTGGTGGTAAGTACAGTCCGCCATTCCATCCATCTGTAGTATACAGTAATTCTTTGCTATGTCAGCCAGTGACAGTGTATATTCTGTTAAATGTCTTCTTTTTCATAGAGGTCCATAGCACTGGCTACGTTCCAGTGCTTAGACAGGCTCTTTCCCTTGTAAGATTTTATGTGATAAAAATTGGTAATTATCAGCAAATCTTTAGACAGTAAAAACGCCCCCTCAGACACTCCAGTTCTTATGGAGAAAAGGAAAGACTTTATTTGTTTGGAGGGTAGTTAAGGGGGTGAGGAGAAGGCCGAGTAGAGGAGGCGGTAGAAGGAGAATTGGGACAGAGCCTTAATCTCCGGGCTCGGCTCTCTCTTTCCATTCTCGGCTTATTAATAGCTACAGCTGCACAGCTTTTCCCCTCTGCAGTCACACAAGTCTCTCTTCCGCTCACGCTCTCCCTTTCCTTTGTAACCCCCTCATTGCGCTCTCTCTCTCTCTCTCTCTCTCTCTCTCTCTCTCTCTCTTCCCCCAGCTGGATCACAGACGATCACGTAGCCTGGAGATTTGGGATGTAAGTAGACCCTTTCAGCGCTGCCATCAAAGCTTCTCCCACTGGGGGAGATGGGGAGGAGGAAGAGGGAGGAGGGCTGTCTCTGCGGGGAAATGTGAAGGGTTGCATGTCAGGGGAGCCTGGAGGGTTTTTTCCCACTTGGTGCAAGGCCAAGATTTGTGTGTGTGTGAAGTACGCACACATGAGTGTACTCATGTCTGCCTCTGCCTTGTCAGATTTAGGGGAGTTGCTACACTGTGTATTTAAGTGTTTAGGATGGCTATGAAGGATTATGCCTGTCTACTGCTTTCTGCAACTGGCCCTAAGTCTGCAAGGGCTCTGCCAATCCCAGGCACACACATACACAAACACACGCACACATGCACACAACATTTTGCTATGAGCCAAGGTAATCGCGTTGCTGCTCGCAGCATCAGCAGGGAATCAATCTTTCTAAACAAATAAGCCTCCACACACTCAGACTCACGCAGACAACCAGTCGCACACACATGCAGAACAACACATAGCTATCAGCTGTGCTAAACGAGCCTGTGTCTCTTTTATCAGTGCTCTTCTGCTCCTTGGCTCTTTCTAGTTTTCCACGCCGTCATGGCCCAGAGGGACGAGCCGCTCAGAGGATCAGGGAATCTTCATTAGCTCTAATTATATCAAACCAGACGAGAGATTAGAGGCCAAGGCAGCAAGCGTCAAGGAAGAAACGCGTACGCTCAAACATACACACCCTGCTGACAGCTGGCAGGGAGAAAGGCACAGGAGGGCAGAGGTTTTAGTGTTCCAGGTGAAAAGTGGAAAAGGTGGGAGGCAAGACATACGGGCTACGGTTAGAGAGCCCGAGAATTACTCAGCAGGAGAAGGAAAGACGAGCAGCGTAGCCTGACGGAAAGGAGAGGAGAGAGAGAGAAATAGATTGCCCTTGTCTCTGCCCACGCCTCGTAGTGTGTCTTCATCAGAGTTCAGCGAAGCGCGCGGGCAGGACAGAGGAGGTGGGGGAGGCTCAGAGGAGGAGGGTGTGAAAGGGGATGAAAGAGGAAGGAGAATGAAAAGCAGAGGACAGCGCTGTGTGACGGAGGTGCAGAATTTCAGGGCTTGAGTCAGCAATTGGAAGCACTCAAGCTTAGCTGAGTCACCGTTCTTAGCGGGCCTCGTCGGTGTGTATTATATCCCATAGCAATGAAATACTTCGAAAATTACTTTTACAATCGAAAGCACATGATCACCAGGGTACTTTCAGTCCGGCTCGCAGTGTGTCTCTAGAGATGGTAATTTGGGTGAGCCATCTCCTCTTTTGTCCAGTTATTTTTTTTCTGTTCTTTGTCCAGTTTCAATTATCAGAAAATCTGCTGACTAGATCATCATTGGTACAGATGTTCATGATCCCCAGAGGATGAAGCTTACAGGCTTAGGTGACATTTTTGTTTTGTAGTGAGATGTCTTGAGGATAAAGGAAAATAACTGTTATAGACTTTGCTGAACTGTCTCGTACTCATTGTCTTCCGCTTATCTGGGTCTGGGTTGCGGGGGCAGCAGCCTCAGCAGAGAAGCCCAGACAGCCCTCTCTCCAGCCACTTCCACCAGCTCTTCCGGGGGAATCCCAAGGTGTTCCCAAGCCAGCCGAGAGATACAATCCCTCATGTCCTGGGTCGGCCCGGGAGGTCTCCTCCCAGTTGGACACACCCGAAACACCTCCCCAGGGAGGCGTCTGGGAGGTATCCTCACTAGATGCCCGAACCACCTCATCTGTCTCCTCTCAACGTGGAGGAGCAGTGGCTGTACTCTGAGTCGCTCGCAGATGTCCAAGCTCCTCACCCTCTGTCTAAGGCTGAGCCCGGCCACCCTGTGAAGGAAACTCATTTCAGCCGCTTGTACTCGCGACCTCGTTCTTTCAGTCATTACCCAGATCTCATGACCATAGGTGAGGGTCGGAACATAGATCGACCGGTAAATCGAAAGCTTCGCCTTATAACTTAGCTCCCTCTTCACCACAACAGACCGGTTTAGTGTCCACATCACTGCAGACGCTGCCCCGATCCGCCTGTCAATCTCGTGCTCCATCCTACCCTCACTCGCAAACAAGATCCTGAGACACTTAAACTCCTCCACCTGAGGTAGGACATCTCCCCGACCCAGAATGGGCACTCCACCTTTTTCTGGCTGAAGACCATGGCCTCAGACTTGGAGGTGCTGATCTTCATTCCAGCTGCTTCACACTCGCCTGTGAACTGCCCCAGCGAGAGCTGGAAGTCGCTGCTCAATGAAGCTAAGAGGACCACACCATCCACAAAAAGCAGAGACAAGGTTCTGCCACCGAACTCGACCCCCTCCACCACCCGGCTGCACCCACAAATTTTTACCATCAAAGTTATGAACTGAACAGGTGACAAAGGGCAGCCCTGGCAGAGTCCAACACTCACAGGGAACAAGTCCGACTTACTGCCAGCTACGCAGACTGGACTTGCACTCCTTCAGTACAGGGACTGAATGGCCGCTAACATGGGGCCATCCACGCGATACTCCCAGAGCACCCCCCACAGGATCCCTTTGGGGGCATGGTCGTAAGCCTCCTCCAAATCCGCAAAACACATGTGGACTGGATGGGCAAACTCCCATGCCTCCTCCAGCACCCTAGCAAGGGTAAAGAGCTGGTCCACGGTTCCAGGCCTGGGACGAAAACTGCTTCGCTCCTCCTCAATCTGAGGTTCAACTATTGACTGTACCCTCTTCTCCAGTACCTTGACATAGACCTTACCAGGGAGGCTGAGGAGTGTGATCCCCCTGTAGTTGGAACACACCCTCTGGTCCCCCTTCTTAAAGATGGGGACCACCACCCCAGTTTGCCACTCCATAGACACCGCCCCCTGTAGTCAACGCAATGTTGCAGAGATGTGTCAGCCAAGACAGCCCTACAACATCTAGTGCCTTGAAATACCCAGGGCAGATCGCATCAACCCCCGGGCCTCTGCCCAAGAGATTCTGGCAAACCGTCCGCCACCGGGGGGTAAGGTGGCAACTCGCCCACACCATGTGTGGTGGGGACGGGGAGCTGCTGACGTCAACTGAGGATATAGTTGGTCAGTCCAATCTCTGGGGCAGAAGTCGCTGAAGTAGTGAAACTATTCCGCTGACCTTTCTCATGTTCCCCAAAACATACACTTTGGTGAAACTAACTTTTTGTCTAGTGGCAGCATTACGTCTGCATTTTAATTTTAATTCTGTGGCTTCTATGTTAAAAAAGATCAAATTTCAATCTGTTTTACATTAGTATGTTAACAGTAAATCAAACTTTACTTAATTAAAGAGAAATTCAATAGAGTTTAAAGAATATATAAATAGAAAGAAAAATTGCGCTGTCAGGACCTTGTACATATAAAAAAGAGAGAAACCTTGTCTGCTCTGTGCATTGTTTGCAAAGAGGCTTAAAAGTAGGTTAGCCCACTCATGATGGCTCAGCACTGAAACTCTAATTTATCCTCCTTTGTGCAAAAACTTTTTGGTCAAATTAATGGACCTATGTGGCCAGATAATAGAAGACTATATCAGACAACAGCACAGTAAGTAAAACAAAAAGGCTGCCTCGCAGCAACTCTGGCAACTTCATAACAGTTTCCTTTATGAGAAGGTGTCTTGAGAGAAATTCTGCAGCATCACAAAGCTCAGTTGGGTTGAATTGTCCCTTAACTTATTTTGTGCAAATATAAGGTTAAAGTTGCAACTTGATCCCCTTTTAAAGTTTTTGTGCAAAAGAATTATATTGAATCTGGGTTTAAATGTTCGATGCAACATAATTGTAGAGTTTAAAGAAGAATCTGTGGAAGAAATCTGATTTACTTTTAGCATTTCACCAGTGTATCTGTAGAAGCTGAGCCATTACTGTTCTCACCCTTCCTGTTTTTTTGTCTCAGTTTGTCTTTCCCGTGCGAGCGGTTGAGCAGGTAGATCGTGATCTTTCGCTCAGCTGTAGGATCTTGTAGGTCAAAGTTGACAGCTGCATTGGAACAGTAACTGGCACAGATGGGTCTCTACCGTGCTCTCATCTTTTACCGAGTGCTTCAATTAAGGCTTCTTTTATCCGAGTCTCATCCTTCACTTCAGAGCAATACTGGAGGGAAGGCGAGGCTTAGGCCGGCTGATTGAATCTGTGCATGTCTGTGATGATCTTTCTTTTTACCTAGTTTCAGCCTTAACCCTACCCCAAAACTCACAGAGCCCCTCTGTGGTTATCTGTTTTTCTGTCTTTACTTTGTCAGGCTACCTGCTACTCTCTCTCTCTCTCTCTCTCTCGGCTATTCCTTTACATCTTACTGTGACCTTATCCCTCTCCCTGTCTTTTAATCACCCACCGCTTCTCTCTTTTTTCTGCTCTTTCTTGTGTTGACCTGCAATCCTTCATCATCCATCTACACCTCCATGCTCACCTCTATTCCTGTCTTCAGTTTTATCATCCCCTGCCCACTCTGAATCTTACTCGCTGCTTCTGTTTCATCGTCTCCCTCTCTCTCTCTCTTTCGCTCTCTCTCTCGTTCTTTTGCTCCCGTCTTGCTCGCGCTCGCTCTCCGGGTAGTGCTCAGCTGTAGAGCACAGCGGACTCTAATGGCAGATCATTATCATGCTAATTAGAGCACTTTGTAGCTGCCGCCCGTCATTCTCTCCTCCTCGCAGCCCCCCACGCTATCGTTAAAAAGGCCACCCCCTCCTTTCCCCTCTCCACCATCCACCCACCCCCATCCTGTCTCTCCATCATTAACAGGACGTGCGCTGGCGTAATTGGACGCTGTTTATTCCAGAGAGCGGGTTATTAAATCACACCAAGGTGACGCTCATGCAGGTCTCCCCTGAAACGCTTTCATCACAGTCCCTTGCCATTATTGGACCTGTGTGGTCACAGGCGCACACATCCACACCCATATTTGCATATTAAAAGAGGCTATTCTTCGTATGTCGATGTTAGCCGCAAGATGTGAAAGAACATGATATATATAAAGTTTGCTTTCCTAGTTTCCAGCTTTATAAAACACCTTCCGCATCCAATTCCCCTGCCAATAAAACGTTACATTTGTTAATGTGCAGTGATGTTTTGTTCGACCCTTCCGCCTGCAGGCTTTAGTAATAAGTGTAGATGAAGTTAAACTAGGCCGAGCACTTAATATCACTAAATGTTGCAATTTTGGCAATGTTAGCTAAATCTCAGGCACAGTGTTGGATGTCAAATTTCACAGTCAGGATCAGTTTTATTAGCCAAGTTTGTGCACACAAACAAGGAATAATAATAATAAGAAGAAGAATAATAAGAACCCCAGCTTTAAGTTAGCGCTCACATTATAGAATTAGAATGTGTATAAAAATATAGAATAAAGGATAACGCTTTTTGCAAAACTGTACAAAGAGTATGACACTAAACAGAACAACAGTGCAAGTATAAAAAATTGTAGTGCCGTACACGAGGACAATAGTGCATGTACTGAAAATATACAAGGTATTTGTACCCATTTTCCTTAGAAACTGTATGTATCTGGTGTTGATGGCACTTCAGTCTCTCATCTTATAAATGCCAGTTAAACTTTGTAGAAGGCCTTTTATTAAAATTCTTAATTCTTGGGCACCGCTATGGCTCACTCAGTCTCACCACAGTGACCTGAGTTCGATTCCTGACCAAAAATACCCTAAAAAAGAATCTTGAACATTCGGAATCATTTACGTCTCCCTTCTTTTTTTCATTCATGTTTTTCAGTCTAGGTCAAGGCGAGACCTCTGTAGTTGTCTCTCTTGCTGTTCTCTCTCTGCATGATCCACTATGTTTACCTCTTTGCATTTGACCTATGCCTCGCAGCCTGTGCCAGGTGCTCCAGAAGACTTAGAAAGGCAGGGTGTTGCGCAGCATGGCGGAGACAGCTGAGTTACTGAGGCTGAACACAGAAGTGGTGGCCAGGAACCTGTCTATCAGTGCAAGACAAAGGCCTGTTCTGTGATTAAAGGGGAGAGGTTGAAACTCCTCTGAGCTTACATCACCTCCCAAGAGGTTGCATAACACAGGAGTGCCATACTAAAGACAACCATCATGTCAGTTGCCTTGCTATGTTTCATCTGTTCAGAATACATGTCATTCATAACATATCATTCTTTTACGTGCCACTCATAGTCGTCAAGTCTCCAGTCTTATAGGAATGCGATGTTGTTTCCGGCTTTGTGATTTTGTTTGTTTTCTTCCAATGTATGTGCAGAAAAAAACATAGGTACATTTACGTTTACAGTTTAGTCAGATAATGATAATTTTTTGGGTAATACAGTTTTCTAGAGCAAAAGCAGAAACATCACATTATAGTCTTATAAAATTAATTAGTAATTTAATATGTAATTATTTGAGTTGCTCTGACCTTGATTTAGACATCTAGTATGTGTTTATGGCTCCATTCGACTGTGCGACCTCATACATATTCACTACAAATTTCATTAAATAATTTTGATATCTTTTTTTGTAATAACAGTACAACAGTAATATATATTGCAGTGATGCCAAGAATTTGTTCTCCAGGATGCCCATTCTACTTTGTAAAAGAAAAACAGGAAGTTCTGTTAAGTTTTCTACATAACATTTTGTCATTCTTTATTTGGAGTCTTTTAATACCTCACTTGTGTGTTTTGCAGATGGTACGTGCCTCTCTTCAGCCTTATCTTTCTGATGATCTGCTGTTATGCCAGGATCATCTGTGTGGCCAATAAGAGGGTGAGTATGTAGTAGTAAAATCCAAATGTCAGGTAGGATTGTTGTTGAGATGTTCACATGTCCACCTTGAGACTTTGCAGTTTGTCCCAAACTGTATTTTAGAGGATTCAAAAAATTCACTTTATTTGATCAATCACTAATCATCATCATCAGTGATTTACTTTTACAGCTATAATAGATATATACAAATACTGTATAATAGAATGAAATAAAAGTAATCAGTAAAACTAAGGTGTTATTATTGTAGCCATCATTTTCATTTGCAGTTTGATGAAAATATAACATCTCAAAATCCCCAGTTAACACAACTTCATTTGTCAGTGACATTCCAACATATTACAAACAAGCTTAAAGATCGCCAAGGTCATATGTAGACAAGGCTTTGTACACAACTACATCAAGTATGCAAGGTCATTCTTGAAGTGAGTGACTCTGCAGTTTGCCTCTGTTTTCCTTTTCAATAACTTGCACTAAACTGGGGGTTTGTTTAAAATCTCTCAGATGCTCTAACTGCTTTAAGAGAACCTGCTACATTCCCGAGACCATAAAAATCATCATTGTAATGGCCATGAAAAGTACAAAAAAAAAGCTTGAAGTTGTGATGAACTTAAATTTAGGTGACAAAATGTGCATGTCTCCTCATAATCTTTTAATTCACGTGTGATTCACTTGCTCCACCTTTCATTCAATCAATCAGTTGATTAAACATTGTTGGCTCACAATTGAGAATGTGTTCTATTGTAAGGGTGCATTAGGAGCCCAGAGGCGGCATTCCACAAAGCTGACATAACTACCATTTCTCTGATCCAGTGGCACCGTACAATAGCTACAGTGCACCAGAGGAAGGGCTCTGAATAAAAATATGAGAGTGTCTGATGTGATTCATCAAATAAAACTGAGACTAAGGGACAAAATTGACAAAAGGCTCAAGTGTCATTGTAAATGTCGGTCTTCATTTTTTTTTTTTTTTTTTTGCGTGAGCGATGGGACAGTGAGACAGATTTCGCAGATTCCCAGGCTGCAGACAGACGACGCTAGAAAGAGACACCAGGTAGCTGAAGGGAAGGGAAAGGAAAATAGACTACACAGCTCTTTATCATGAATGTGATAAAGAGAATAAATGAACGGAGCTGGATTGCAACCTGCATCTCATAACTCATTCAGCTCACAGTATTGAGCTGTCTCTCCTCCTTCCTCCTGTCTCTCTCTTTACGTCTGTTTTCAACCCTTCTCATTTTCCTCCTACTCCTCTTTTCCTTTCCGCCTCCATCTGTCTGTCTTTCTCTATCTGTCTCTATTGCTGCTCATTTTCACCCCTCCCACCCCCCTCTTTCTGCCTCAATGTCTCTCTCCCCCCTTCACTGACGTTTTGCTTTCTCTATCATATTTATGAAGAGCTCAAGCCTTATCTCTTTTCAGCTGCAGGCTGTCTCACTTGAAAGAATTTCAAAGGCTTTGAAAGCAGGGTAGGTGGCGATGCAAAAGAGAAGGGGATAAAAAAAGAGTGAAAGAGAGGAGAGGTTGGTCTTCAACTGGACAGAGAAGTTTCATCCGAACACTGAAGAGGGAGAGCATATCATTCAAAAGTCATGTACACCAGCATTATTTTCAAAAACATCCATGTATTCTTGACTGTGTGAATTTTTACTCCTATAGTGTTTAGAAAGTTAATGACAGAGACCTTTGGTAGTGTAGTGGTGTATAGGCGATTTGGACATGCCCATTTTTCCATCTTACGCCTCACCTTGCTGAATTAACACTCACTGAATTGCTGCGTTTTGGTGCTTAAAAGAGATTGTGACAACAGCCCTGTTTATGCACCTGGTCATAGCCTAATGATATTGCCACCTATAATCAGTGATTGTTAATTTTGATGGATAGTGGTGCTGCCAAAGGCTGCTGGACTGAGCTCGGTCTAATGACCAAATGTCTATCTGTTTAATTTTCCTGCACTACACAAACACGCCATGGTCATACAGATTTACAATGACAATTACGTCAGCACAGAGAAACCATGGCAACATAGAGTTAATAAATAGCTGAACAGAAGAGCTGCGTATCATTCGTGCTGCCTCTTTGTCCTTAGTGTGAAGCTCACACTGGGCCTCTAGTGATTTCTTTTAGATTACATAAACCTTCTGGCTTCCTATGGCCTCCCAACCTTGTCCCAGCATTACAAATCCCAGTCTTGTGCATGGGTGTGTGTGTGTGTGTGTGTGTGTGTGTGTGTGTGTGTGTGTGGGCTTCAGCTTGTGTCTGTTGACATTTTCCCTGCATTCCCCTGAGAGAGGAGAGAGGGGAAGAGCAAAAAGTATTCCCACATTCTCTCTGGAGATTTCAGATCTCCTATGTTTGCTCCACTTTTTCATTTTTCGTCATCACTTCAAAAATAAAATCTATTCAGTGCCCCCCCAACACTTTTTTTTTTTTTAACTCATGTCATATTGTGTACTGAAGCTGATCACTTCCCTCTTATGAGATGCAGAGAGCCGGTAAAGTGCTTCCCTATCCCTTTAAGCATCGTCATGAATTAGACAGTTTGCCGGGACAAGTGAGAAGGTGTAAGGATTTTATTTTTGGTGTGATATATTTTTTACCAGCTTGTCACTGCAGGCACAGACCTTCAGACACAAGAGTGCACCTTTCTAAGAAAAAGCCAACTGATTGAAATAATATTTGTTTCTTATTTTCCCAGAGTACCTGCCTTGACCTTTTCTTTCCATATGTGTCTTTCTGCACAGATGCAGTCATGGTTGGGAACGTTCAACCCAGAACGGGAAAGGCGAAAGGTAAATGGCCTGTCTGTCCATCACATTTCTCTACACAGTGCATGAGGATTAGAGCGTGTGCGGGATTAGCTCAACATTCACGTTGGATAGGTGTCAACAGGAGTGAGCACTGACCTACTGTGTTTGCTTTGTGTGTGTATATAAAAGTGATATAAGTTAGTTTATTTGGTAGCAATGGCACTTGTGCTTTCTGCTTTATTCAATATTGAACTATAGGAGGAAATACATGAGGAAAAATGTGAAAATAATACAACTTTTTTTGTGAAATTGATATAATTTCCAAGGGGAATGCTAACAATTCTGCCTGTTAATGTCAGTTTAATAGATATTGATAGTAGTATAGTTCTAAGTAGTATTAAACAGCTATCCCAAACAAGTCTCATATACAGTTCTATGGAGAGCTCTCAAAAGTATCAAAATGAATGCTATGAAAGTCAGTGTCTTGGCTCGGCCTGGGAGATCATACATTTATAGCAAAAATCTAATCATAGAAATGGAGTTTGAATGGTGTGTGCAGGAGGAATCTGACAATGAAAAAACAATTAAATTGTGAAAAATGTGTCATCGTAAAACTTTGTACATTTCTGCAAACCATAAATACATACTTCATATCAACCGTTTGGTATTATAGAGTTTTAACCACTTTTCATTGCTCATAAATTATGTTCTTATTATCTGTATGTTATGGTTTTTATGGTTAAGTAAAGGCATTGACAGCTCTTAGTTAGGTTAAGGTAAAGATAATAAGGCTTGATATAACTTAGTGAATGCCTGCTAAAATGTGAAATCTAACCAAACCCCATTCTTTTAGTCATCGTAACCAAAGCCCTTGATGGGAATCAGGACACAAACTCTAGTCTCTGTTTACAAAGTCTAGGATTTTCCATGTTTGATCCATAATAAAACTAGAAATTGGAATATTTAACCTGTACTTTGGTTTCTGTCTTGCAGCGTGATGTCAAATCAGTCGACCATCCTTGTAAATAACTCAATGGATTCCATTGAAAGTGCTAGCATTGAGCAGTGTTTCTTGTCTTAGCTGATTGAACGCTTCTTCATGTTTCTGTTTTGTCATTTTAATTGACCTGTTGGTAATATTCAGGAGAGACTAAACCCTTACCTGCCCATGCAGTACACATCACCGTTGCCAAATTATTGAAACTGGACAGCCTAAAATCACCAACAACAATGCAGAGTCTACAGTGATGGTCAATACACTTCAGTATTCCAGTCTAATAGCAACAGGCCCTTGTTGTGCTGCTTTGAGTTCTTCTTCCCTCCACGTCCACCTCCACCTGCAGGCTCAGGTTCACTCTAGCAGGGTGTGGTAGGGAGGGCAGGTTAGGGTTAAGGTTATGTAGATGCTGCCCCTAAGTGGCAAATGTAATTACTGCACACTGAACCAGCATAACCCTAACACGTGTGTATATGTGGCGGCAACACACACACACACACACACACTCACAGCTCATGCGCGCTAATTGCTGTATATAACGCAGTCTCTAAATAAGCCAGCAGTGCTATTTTTTATTATTATATTAGACTCCGTTCTCTTGTTTTTCCATCTGTTTTTCTTTCTGCCTTTAATTTTTCATCCTGTATTTTTTCCTCTAATTCTTTCCCTCTTTTCCTCCCTCCCTCTGTCTCTCTCACTCTTGTACTCATACCCAGCATGCATAAAGCAGCAAGCCAGGTTCATGGACATGAATATTTATGAGAGTTTATGCACGCGCTGCGATGCTTTAAAACAACAACAACAGTCTCCCCAATTGTGCTTGCCAAGCCAGTGAGCGTTGGTTCATGTGTGTATTAGATTGTGTGTGTGTGTATGAGTGTGTACCAGCAGGTGTAAACTAGAGAAAGCGACTCCTGCTGGGAGCCTGAAGACCGCTGGCTCCGGTGATTTCCATTCACTTCACCACCTCTTCCTCCTCCCTTCGCCTCACATGTTCTGTGTTACTGTGTCACACACACACACACACACACACACACACATACACGGCCCCGTCTCATGTTCTGCGCTCACACATGTTGTTTCTTGCATTCGCTATTCTTGATCTTTTTTTCTCTCCGACTCGGTCTACCACAGCCCCCCCCCCCATGTCTGTGTGTGAGAGTGGATCTGGCTGGAGCAATGACGTATATAACAAGCGCTGGCAGTTATCAGCGCCGTCAGTCACATGGTTGTGACACATCTGCGAGTGTGTCTGTGTGTGTGTGTGTGTGCGCATCTTGAGTGATTTGTTTGTGGTCACGCATGAACACACAAGCACCCCAAGGTCTTACAGCAGTACAGGTCAGCAAGAGGATATTCAAAATAGCTTGTTTAAGTCACACGCACACACTTTTTTAACACATTTACACAACTGCACACACAGCAGCTCAGTCCTGTCGGGTAGCAACAAAGCTGGCTGAGCAAACAGTGTTGCTTGTTCGTTATCTTCTCAGGGTGTTTGTTTTCAGATCCACACAAGCTTTGCCTTGAGGTACAATGGGACGTCTCAACTTGTGTGTCTGTTTATGCGTGTGTGCCTGTGCGTTGCGTCCTGGTGAGTGATAGCTGTGTGTGTGTGTGTGTGTGTGTGTGTGTGTGTGTGTGTGTGTGTATCCTCATTTGCTCACCTAATTTTACTTTTGTACGGAGCCGACATCCTGAAGACGTTAGAATGAGTACACACATGGACAGTTGAGTTTTCTCTTAAGGGTTGTCAGGCAGAACACATGGCTTTGACTTAACACATATCAGATCTTTTGGCAGGTCCTGAATAGACAGCTGTACTTCTGGATTCATTAGAGGATGTTTTTGGATTTGAAGTCTCAGATTTGAAGTTGGGTTGTCAAGTTTTGGTTTTTTTTTCCATAAAACTTTAAGGTATTACAGTACTTTTAATTTACTCTGGGCTGCTACTTTGTTTTTCTAAAATCTCAACACAAGGTCAAGTTTATTATCTTTGCAGGGCCTCAATGTAGCTACTTCTTGTTCATGTTGGATGCCAATTTGAAATAGAAAGTTTGTTCTTTTCTTTAGAATTAGTGCGTAAGAACAATAATACATAGTGTCTAATGTAATATGTCAGTGTAATTTGCTCAAGTGTCGATAGTCTGAGAAAAATAGAAATGATCTCTTATAGATAAGGCTTTAATTTATTACTGTTATATTTTGTGTTTTTATATTTTAGTTCTTAAATTGTCTTCTGTAAAAATGTACTTAAGTCCTTAACTTAGTGTCTAAGTGTGGTTCTGAATCCTTGTGTGATTACTTTTAGGGTCTGCTTACTGTGAGACTGCTGAGAGCAAGGTTAGCGGAGGGAATGGCTCGCTCCCGATAACCATCTGTAATCTAGTGTGCGTCATTAACGTCGAGACCGCCAGGCTCGCTGCACATAATTACGGTTTCATTCCCCTCTGCTTCTCGAGCAGCGCAGGGGCCTCTGACACGGGAGGACTGTGATTAAAAACACGAGACTCTTCCTCCTCCTCCTCCTCCTCCTCCTCCTCCTCCCTCTCTCCTCCTCCACTATTCCACATCCTGTCTCTTGTGCACCGAAATTCCTCAAATGCCTGCCTCCACACCTCACCTAAATATTGATCCGGAATTATTTGTTGTTGTTTTTTTTTTCTGGATGAAATAATAAATACAAGCTCAGACACCCGCGAGTCTCCGTCCATTCCCATTCAGTGTCTGTCGGCCGATACACACAAACACACACTTTAAATGACAAAAGGCAGATCTTGACATGGTGAATGATGTCAGAGCTTCCCATTATGACAGACATTAATCGGCTAAGCTGAATGTATGCCTATGGGTAATGGAACAGAATGTGGATATGTGGCCAGTCTCCATTCACTTGATCACCTACAGTCACCACGCTGTGGAAACTTGGCTCTTGTTTTCACCCCCCCCCCAACACACACACACACACCCCTCCACAGTGCATTCACGTACACATACAGAGATAAAATACCACCGGGGGGGCTCTTGTGATTTTCATTTGAATTGTTTAAAATGCCTGCGTTAGGGCTCGCACGCCTCAGGGTCTTTCTGGGGAGTAATTAATTTCCAGCATGTGGGGGTAGAGACCAGAGCTTGTGGGTCTGCCTTTCGGCTTCGACTGTGTGTATGTGTATGTGTGAGTGTGCGAGGGAGAGGGAGGCTTTGCACTGGCTCGGCTACTGCGTGCTAGCCTCGGGGAGGAGGGGGGGAAGAAAACAGCACAGCGCAGAAAATCGATCCAGGGGCCGCGCTTCTCAGCCTCTTCCGGACGCAAGAGTCCTCCTCTCCTGGGAATTAGATAACGGCTTGTAAAAGCTCTCCACCGCCAGGCTCTTCCCCCCTTCCTCTTTTAGCCGCTGCTGCATCTCTCTGTCTTCCTGCCTGCCTGCCTGCTTGTCCATGAGATATTGAATTCACCCTATTCACATTACGGCAGAGTATTGGCTTCCAGTTTAATTGGAACCCCCATTTTCTTTTTCATATCTGTGTGGATATTGCGTATTATCAGCAGGTTAATATTTTATTAGGTTTTAATTGGCCTGTGTTGTTTGCCTCAGTGCACTGATGTTCCAGTTAAGACACCACGTGTGTGTGTGTGTGTGTGTGTGTGTGTGTGTATGTGCGCACAATTTTGAGACAAAAAGTGTGAAGCATTTTGCATTTGGTCAGTAGTCGCTTTTTTTTTTTTTCTCTCACAGGTTTCCTTAGCAGAGGAGATCAAGCCGTTGAAGTGGTATCCTTCAGTTTACCTGCTGGTGTCTATCTTCCCACTGATCAACAGGTAACGAGCAGACTCACATATGCATAAACACACAAATGTCATATGTACATCAAGTTAAACTGTTGTCTTATTTGCATGTTGGCTTCAGTCTTCTATCTTATCTCTCCTGAGCCCGTCACCCGTCTTCCCCCTTTGCTTCTCCCATCGTCCTCTCTCTCTCCTTCTCTTATCTGAACTCTCAGAAAGATTCACTCTCCCAGTAGAAGCGCACACACTAAAGGAGATTGCGGGTGTGTGTGTTCGAAGTATAGAGCATTTTATTGGCTTTTTTAAAACGAGGGCTTCGCCGGCTGAGGGGTTGTGGGAGGAGGCGGGTGGTCCAGTAAATGATAACCCCTGTGCTGTTATTACTCCTTCACTCGCTTCCCGTCCTCCCTCAGCCCCGACCACCCCCCACCCCCATCCTCCTGTTCCCACTTTCTTTCATTTTCTACCTCTCCATCCCTTCCCCCTCCTCTCTCCTCCCTCCACCTCCACGTGTGATTGACAGGTCAGGGTTACTAAGTGATTAGCTGCGGCGGCTCTGCTTGTCGCCACGGCAATGTAGGCGGAGACACAGGTCAATTACAGGGTCAACGTCTCTCAAAGGCTGCGCTCAAACACTGCCCATCCCCCCCTTCACCTCCCCTACTGGCCCTCGTGCCCTCTCCTCCTCCTCTCTCACCTCTCCATCTATTCCATCCTCCCTCCTGTGCCCCTGCTGTCGGCTGATGAAGATGACAAACTACGTCCTGTGCTAACCCCAAACCCCCCCCCAATACTCTCTCT
>JAPQRQ010000015.1:16913110-16927157 GCA_037367365.1 Apogon talboti | reverse complement strand
TGTGTGTGTGTGTGTGTGTGTGTGTGTGGCAGGCAGATGATTGCTTGCTGCCAGCTCTCGTTTCCCGGACGCCGATCGCGTTTCTTTGCAGCAGCAGGAAAAAAAATGAGACGCCAGAAATAGCCCCCCTTTACACAGACCCACTCACTCTCACCGCTGCGCTGTCAGAGAAACACACACACAGACACACACAGACAAGCGCACACACATCCGCTGCATTTCCTCTCCACCTGACATCTTCAATGCATATGACCTAGGTTATACTGTAGGTACACACCTCTGTGCACACAGCGGCAGGGGTGTGTGTGTTTATGTATGTTTGTATGTGTCTAACTTCCTTCATGTGTATGTATGTGTGTGTTTTTCCTGCATCTCTAAGGAGGTTGTGTGGGGACTCCTGATTTATTTCACCTTTAATGGGAAGTGAAATGAATGTGAGCAGCAGCTGGTCTGGTCCTCGGAGATACAGCAGTAGGCTAACCCAGAAAACAGGCAGCGCCGCTCTAAAATGGTCCTTACTTTGACAAGCACCAGGACACGGCACTGTACGCTCCGCTAGCCGCACCATTGGTTTTATTTTAAACTGCATTTAGACATTTAGTTGATACCCTTAGCCGTATGACTTACAGCGGGTAGGTTCCTATTACAGGTTTGTCTCCAACACTTGGCCAAACTGACCTTTGGCGTCTCTCCTGTCACAGTTTTTCAGAGGGTAGTTTGAAGGTAAATGGAAACAGATTAATAGCAAATAAACCTTGCAACCTCGTGCTGCAAAAGAGGATAAGAGAGGATTATAAGCAGATTTGTGGGAGAATCTCCATAATCATCTTCTGTGCCGTTCACCTGCAGTTCTGTCTAGAAGTAAAGAAAAAAAAAGTGCATAATCTTTGTGGCTTTGTGTGAGAAAGAACAAGTGTCTCAGTGTTGATAAGTAAAAGTCACATTATTGTGGACATTCCTAGAAGGGCTTTGAATAAAAGTTCAGATAAAGCAGAGCTGGCGTTGACAATTGAGTGTTCATGTCATGTGGGCACACTGTGACAATTGTAAACATGTTGGAGAGAAAAATAGATAGATATAAATACTTGTGAAAAATGGCACCAGCTTTTCCATCACCTTAAAGTCAGACAGAGTCATTCTTGACAGCAGCCTGTCAGTTTCAGATGTACTTAAGACAAATATGTACAAACATAGCCCTAAAATGCAGTAACGACATCGAAGTTATTTCAATGTTAGTCATAAGGACAAAATCCACAGCACTTATTTTGTGTAATAATGCTGACATGTGGCTTCAGCAGTCTGAGAGACAAATCAAGTAGGGATCTGTCAAATGTGCTCTTTAGTACAGAATTCCCTCTTTTTTTTGTGCTGAACCATGGCAGAGTGACACAAACAAAAAGAGAATTTAAAACTTAAAAGACTGCAACTCTGGAGCAAATCGTCTTGGAATGATGAAGCCTTTCATAAACTTTGAATGCATTCTTACACAGACTTTGGACTAGGAATTCAGTCCTTCATCCTCCATTTACACTGATTTTTTTTTAGGTTTTCAGGATGCTCTGATAATATGTCTTTGTGACCAATATTTTCATGAGAAACAAGCACAAGTGATCAGTAAAGCTTTCAATGTATATATGGGAAGACAAGTACTTTTAAGACACACTCTTCATTTATTGCTATTTATCATTGTGTGTTGAATATATGACAGTTAATTGCAAAAAAAAAAAAAAACAAACTCTGAAAAATACTCTTTTTAATGTAATATTTTGTAATATTTACCGTAGCACTGGGCTCTATCTTTGTCGTCCACCTTCTGCTCAGTAAATGTGAAACAGTTGAACATTGGCCCTAATTACCGGTACCAGTGACTACACTATCATTGGTGAGACAGTTGTGTAGTGATTAATGTCAAGAATAGTTCAAAATATCGTGCCAGCGCTTTTTATTTTTGCACAGTTATCATCACTTTATATAACCTGACACTACCTGTATTTCCATTTAATTGTCAAGCAAATTTGAAGAAAATATTTGAAATGTCACAGAAAAAGAAAAAGTACATTAATCATTTTCTATCAACTTGTAAATTAAGCTGCGTAGTGTCATCAGAAGGTGCGGTTATTGGCAATGTTACACACGGCTGTAATAAACAAAGCAGAAGAAGTAGGGGTGGATTATGACATTTGGTGTCTGCTTTCCATATAAAATGCTGGTGATGTTTTTTCATGCTCGAAATTGAGGAATAATTTGGTTTCCTCATCAGTCCACACGAAGCTGTTGCTACTACCAGCCACGTGTTTACACACTTTATGGGTAAATGCTGGAAACCATTTCAGTATTCCAGAGGTGGCAAGAACAGATCGGTCATGTGAGGTAAGTTATTTTTTCTCCATCACTTCCATTAAATGCAGCCAACCTTTCTTGAAATGGGCACAAAAACACCTTTTTGAGTATGAAGCATTTTTGCAAAAGTCACCAAGTGCTTGCCAATTAGTCATTTCTGCCAACCTTTTCTAGTGCAATGGTTTAAAATGTGCTTACAGCTACTGACCTGCATCATTGTCTAACAGTCACTCATGTAAAGATGAGTAAATGCAGCATCTCCTTCCAACCTCAACGTGAAAGTGGCTCTTTGCGTCAAATGGATTGGTTTGCATCTTCTGCCCTTGTGGGACACAAGCAGCTTGGAGATGACTTTCCTGACCCTAAGGTCAACCACCACGGCCACTTAGATCACACTGCGTGGCCAATCCAGGAACGGAACACATGGAAAATGCTGCGAGGCGTGCGCGGTTTGATTCTCTTGCTAATAGATCAATAAAAGACATTAGCGGCGGGCTAACCCGGCGAGCAGCACTAATACAGGGTTAATCCAGGGTTAATGGCTGAGCAGCATCATTCTCAGAGGCAGCCATTAGTTCGCAGCTATACTACACAATATCAGGTTCTCCTCCTAGTCATGCCCCAGGCTTCCAGAGACACAGACACAGGGAAGGGAATTGAAAAGAAAAGAATAGAGGATCACCCTCATGAGTCGAGATGAAAATGAGATATCCAGACAGATGAAACTGAATGCAAAGAAACGGGAGAGATATTGGAGGGAGGGAGGGTGGGCAGCGTGTAGGAAACGTGCATGGAATGAAAACAAAGGAGATGATGGGATGGTGAAATTGTGGTCAGGAGACGCAGAAAACTGAGATGAGAGAAAGGGGAGAGAAAGAGAGGAAGGGAGTTGAGCGCTACACTTCTCCCTGTCCTTGTAAAGTGCTGCGTGCTGTCGAAGCAGCAGCCAAGAATGTGTCAGCCCAGCCGTCTCACGCTGCCTAATGGGCTCTTAAACGCTGATATAAAGCTCACTCGCTCTTTCGCCCTCCCCTTTTCCTCTCTCTCTTCCCCTCTTTTTCTGCCTCCGCCACTCGCTCGCTCTCATTACCTCTCGTTCTCACCCTGTCACTCACTTGTCCTCTCCTTCTCTTTCCCTCTTTCTGTTTCGGTGTCTGTCAGCCTCTCACTCCAGGACTTTCCCGTTTTTCTCGTCGCTGTGTCTCTTCTCCCTCTGACTTCTCCTTCAATTACTCCATTCTCACCTCTGAAGCTCTCCTGCAGGTTGTCTCTTTATTTACAACTTTTTTATAGATGAACTCAACGCTTATGTCTCTCTCCTTCTGTCTCCCACCAGGCTTCACAATGCCTTCTACCCCCTGAATCCATCGTTTTCTCTCACCCTGTTGCACGTCATGTCTGCGCCACTCCACGGCTTGGCCAACGCTTTTGTGTTTGGCCTGGACAGGGACTGGTGGAGCCTACTGAGCCCCACAGGCATGCAGGTACAGTACCTGCCCACACATCTATAACCATTTCAAATATTTTCTTTTCACAGAGGTTGAGTTCATCACTTATTTATAAGTAATAAAAATGTTTTTGTTTATCAAAATGCCACACACATAGACAGGAATCCTATACATTTCTTTTCTAAAAGAATCATGTGTGGCTGAAGTCAGTAATTGACTTCCTGTTGTATTGTCCTGCAATGTTTTTTTTCTATTTCCTGCATGTTTTCTATATTACATAATGTTCAGTGTCTCTCTGAGAGGCTTTTGGAAGCTAACATTGAAGAATATTCATGACTTTTTTTTAGGAATGACTTTTGTTTCTTATACTTTTTTCTCATCAGTCACAAAGTAAATTTTTGGTCATACTAAGTATTCATGTGTGAAATATGATAAGGTTTTGGGTTAAATGACGGCAGGACTTATCTACACAAATACAGACATCCATTCATACAGACACCCCTCCATTCCTAAAAACATTCTGTCCATACAATCTACATATAACAAAATATCTCTGTATATGCTAAAACACAGAAATGGCTCCAAAATGGTGTAAAAGCTCAGATAAACCAATTGTTTCTTATGGACTTTAAACTGTGAACACCACTGGTAATATTGGACGTAGCAGACACAGAGGATAGTATTGGCCATGAACTTGAGCAGCAATGAAAAGTTGAATTACAAACTTAAGTTGCGATAAGTGCTGGTTTGAAATGCCAAATTCTTGTATTCTGTATTCTTTAGATTATGTAGATTTTGCTACAACCCCAGTACGTATCTGGTACTGTTTGCCTCCCAAAGGTATCTGTGCTAACCTCGATCTCCTGTAAGTAATAGACTAACTTATACACCTGTATTTGATGTGCATGTTCAAGTGTATGTTCACTGCACAATGTTTTCTCTTCCATATCCTTGTCCATATGGATGCACACAAACCGGAGTTTTTAATAATCATCAGATCAGAAAGTGTTCATAGAATTTCTCAAAAAAAACAGCACCTTCCCAAAATCCCCTCATCAGTGTATACAGGGTGTATATCTAAAAGGTCAAAGGTCGTCTTCACTCTTTGATGCTTAATGAGGCAACAACTACAGTTTGAAAATTCGGCCAATATGGAAGTGTTTTAAGTGTAATACCTATGACAGCCACTAGGTGCTGGATTTTAAAAACAAAAACAAAAAAAAAACCTGGGTTTCACAGACTTCCACTGAACTTCCTCTGTGCTAAGATTGACTAATCTGAGCAACTTAGTGTGAAGCAATCCAAAAAGATGTCCTCAGAAATGGCAAGTTAGCAGCTGATCTCTTATCAGTGTGTACATTTAGAAATGCAATCGCACCTACTTCACACCAGTAATGACCAACACAGTCTGCCGGTAGCAGTGCAATTTAGTGCTACATCAAATTGTATATTGGCAAATGAAGGTGAGAGGATTTTATTAACAATACAAGCGCAGTTTATTGTTTGTAATCTGGCAAAGAAAAGCATAGGTTTTGCAGTAAGAATGCAGTAAGAAGAAAAGCATGCTCCATAGAAAAAATGAAAAATGGATTGCAAGTCGCCAATGAGGTGCATGCATAAGTTACATGTTTAGGTTTCCACAGCTGTGAATACTTGTGATCAAACCTGAGTGTATGATTTGTTTTATTCTGTATGGTTGGTATTGTATTGTATTTTCACACCATACCATACCATACCATATCATATCCTGCCATGCCATACCATTAGCATAGCATTAGCATACCACAGATGACACGAAACCTTCCGACACTTATGTAAATGCAAGGATGTTAACCTTTGTGGCTCCATTATGTTTCAAAACTTGTTATCTCAGGAATGGCTGGACAGAGAGTCTTAAAATTGAGTGTGAGGATGAACTGAAGAAATTCTGGTAGCCATCAGTCAAAGGTCAAGGTCGCTGTGATGTCATATCAAATCAAAAAATCAAATCAAATTAAAATTGAGACACAACATTTTTGAATGCTGCGTCTCAGGAACACCTTCAGGAAAGTTCTTCAAATTCCGTACATTTGCTCACCTGAACTCAATGATGAATTGATTAGATTTTATTGTTGAAAGGTCAATATAACTGTGACCTCATAAAACATGTTTTAGGCCATAACTCAAGATTTCAGATCAGGATGCAAAGATAGTAGATGCATTTGAATGAACTTCTGGTTCTTGTTAAACTTCAGTTTGACTTCTTGGAAGGCCTCCTGGCCCTTTGGTAAGGCACACTTCCCATTCATGACCTCAGCGCCAGGGACAAAGCAAGTTTTGCAGTTGACATGTTCTGATATGTTCACCTTTCTTGGCAGTGCCTCCTCCATACGCAAATATCAGAGCCATGCCTTGCACGAATTTGGTTATTTCAGCATTAAATAATGGCACAATCAGCAGTAAAGTAACAACTTGAAGCCTTTACAAATCATTATATACTCTCCTTCCCAAATGTTACTTTCTGTAAGGGAGACGCTGACATTTACATATGCAGTAACAATGCTTAAAAATCTTATAATAACCTTAAATGGTTAAAACCACATTTATTATATTAAGCCTTAAAATTCTGGGTCTTAAATTTGTGGTCATATCACAAGATTCAAAATTACATCTGTGATTTTGTCTAAGACAATAAAAATAATACATACCATTAAATAATTCATAACGTTCACTCTTTAACACACAGTGATAACTAACTTTACCCTCATTATCATGTCAAAGTGGATTGGCATTGAGATGCAATATTTTCAACTTAGTACAAGGATGAAGTTGAACTATACTTATGGGGACAAAAATAGAAAAAAAAAATTATTTGGGCAAATTACAAACAGGAAAATGGTAAACTCTTCAAGTTTGTAGTTGTGTTCACTTGGACTCAAGAATGAAGAGATTATATTTTAGTGGCCAAAGGTCAAGGTTATTGTGAACTCAAAAACATTTTTGGTCGTAACTGTGGCTAGTTGAGAGAACCGCATAAATAGATCATGATGCAAGAATAGTGGATGCAATGTTAAGTTGATGAGCTAGCTAATAGGCTATCTGCTGCCATCCATTCCAGGACTGTGTTTGGTAACCACGTGCTTGACAACAGTGAGATTGAAACATGGATATTTCTCAGTTATGATAAACACCAGTGGATAACAGTGTTCATAAACTATAGTTCAAAACAATATAATATGTTTATTCACCATGAAAATTGTGATATATAGTTATATGTGAACATGTATGTAGCTAATAGGACATATAAATTAACATATATGGACCTATTTGAGATTCAGGTATTCTGTTTAGTTTGAAAAAAAAAAACATATAGATGGCAAAATGTATTTTCTGCACACACTAATTATGTTGCAGAATAAGTAAAGCCATTTATAATTATGTGACTTTAAGGTTTCAGTTTACAAGCAGAATAGGACATTTCTTTATCACTCTATTCCCACCATATCTCTTACAACATCATGAATTTGCAGCAGCAAAAATATATTGCACAAACTCCTGCAGGTTAAAGTGGACTGCCTGAACAAGAATGTCGACAGATTCTAAAGAATCTCTCGAGTAAATATGTTTTGGTGGGTTGCTTTTGTTCTGTGTTGTATTTTACTTTGCATGAAGTTGAGTTAATCGTTTTTGTGATCATCACCTTGTCAGAGTAATGAAACCTTGACACTGAATGAAAACAGCTGAGGACGACATCTTAACAGTGAAACTATATAATAATATACACTAATCAGTCTGATATTTAAGAGGCACCACTGAATTCCTATAAGGTTGTGTGTCACTGTCTGTCCACATCATACAAATGGAATCTGTTGGACTGAAGGGTAAATGTACATTACTGTTGTTAATGTTTTATTTTCTTTGGTCGGTGGGAAAACAGAGAAGGTGCAAACTGCCTTTACTGCTGCCAGTATTGTGTAAGAAGAGCAAAATGCACAACTAAGTGAGAACTAAATGTTCTACTATCGAACTGTAAAATCACAGCTTTATTTTCACCTTTGTTAACTGATTTCCACTCTAAATTGATATTGTGCAATAAGAGTGTGATGACAGGAAAATGTCTGTCTTTTCATATTATGCTCTGTTGTTTACCTCGTGTCTCACATTTCACAACAATATTTTTTTGTCATTTGGACTAGTGTTGGACCTGAATCTTTGACTATTTGAATGCTTGTTCAGAGGGTGTGCATCCAGTTTTCAGATTTAATACTCAAACATTTGCTTTTTTATTGTACTTTGGTGAACAATAAAGTAATCCTGTAGAAGTCACTAATCTGCTATCTTCATCAGGCTACTTTTTAATTTAAAAAGAGTGAAAAATCCTGTCACACACATGGAATGAGAGGGTGATCTTTAGCCTGTTAGCACAGCAGTACTGTGGCTAGGCAAACAGGTTTATTTCATCTTTTATTTAGAGCCTGTTAGTGCTAAAAGTGGTTTGTTCTCCTTTACCTGCAGAAATTTCTATGAAGTGTTTGTTGATGTTGTAAAATGAGGTTCAACTGCAGATGTCTGAGAGTGAATGTCTGAACAAAGGCGAGTCTGGATCTCCAGTGTCAGAGACGACATTATTGAAACTTCTGTGCTCGGTTTGCTATGTTACATTGTTCTGTTTTATTATCTTTGCCATTCACATTGTTATATTATGTTAAATGTATGTGTGGTTGTCGAAACTGTTGCAAGTGAGGACACTGCAGCACTGGAATGAACACATGCATGTGAATGATGGGAGACATGTCACTTTCACTTAAAATTCTATTTTATATCCTTATGAAACTTTGAATATTTGCTGTCAACTGGCAAACCGCTACATAGACCCTTTCACATCCTAGGAAGTTTACCTGGAACTTAAAATTTACCCAGGATTTTGAAAACCTTTGGCACATTTCCACTGAAATTACCCAGATAAAAACTTTCCTTCACCCTCAAACTTTCCCTGAAAATAGTTCCTAGTAGGCGGGTATGACTTTTCAGATTCCCTGGAATTCTTGAGGGGCAGGGTTGTATGCTGAAGAACGCTGTTTGGTGGAACACACTTGCAGTGTTCCACACTAATGTTCGCGCACCATGTTTGAGCCAGTGTGTAGCTACAAACTTGTTTATTCCATTTCTACAAGCTTCACTTTGTGTTTTGATCATTGGGAAAATGTAGAAGAAAAGAAGCTACAAGAAATGGACGGATGACGAAGTTGATTAGCCGCGTTCGCTGTTTTGATCGTATTCTGCTCACTCCTACAGTGTATTTGGCCCACTCCTAGTGGATTACATTGTAGTGCATTGCAATAAGTCTGTCCATTTGAATACACTAAAGAGTGTTTTCAGCAATTGTGCTCAAAAGAGCGTGGATTTCATGAAATATATTTGACGAATTCATTCAAAAGGAATTCAACAGGACTTGGAGTTGGCAACTTGAAATGACCAAGCCTGTTTTGAGTAAGTTTCCAGAAACTTCAAGGTGTGGTGGAAATACGAACCACACACAATTACCAGGAATTCTTTTACCTAGGTAAATAATTTCCAGGTAATAAAAATGTCTAGGTGGCCAATGGCAGAGATTTGGTGATCCCTTTTATTTACAGAAGCTGTCCTGCATCAGCAAAGCACAGCAGCAAAACACTTCACACCAAGTTCTTTCGATTAAAGAGGACGAACTGTGCACTTTTTTGAGCTGACAGACTCAGACTGAAATAAACCTGCTAGCATAGCAACCGCAATGCTAATAATCCAAGGTTCAGAGGGGTGAAGCCTTGGCACCATAAGGTCTTCTAAATTCCCTTCTTTTCTCCTCCTTGACTTCTCAATTGTTGATTGTGACTCAGAAAACAATCTCAGTGTACCATTTTGAAGGATGTCTCAATTCTCTAAAATGCACATCAGGACTGAGGAGGCTAGTCAGAAGAGCTATAGGTTTGTAGAAGTGTTTTTGGCAATCAGACCATTACATTCATGGATTACACAAACCACAGCAGGAGTAGGACTTTAAAATAAAAGTTTTCCTCAATCTGAAGTTGAATTAGTTATTTAAAATACACTTTTATGTGTTAAGTTAAAAAAATGTATGACGCCCCTACACCCGCTACTGATCATGTTACATTGTGACTTGAATTAAAAGTTTCCATGATTATTCATCTGACCACGATCATTAACTAAAACAGTAACTGTACCTAAATAATAGACAGATGATGTAATTATTCCACTCGTCATATTTAACCAGCAATGATGACTCTGAGGAAAGGGTGTCTCAGGTTATTTAGTGCATGTTGAGTGAAAAGAGTTGCTGGGCTAAAGATGACCAAAGACTTTCCATTAACAAACACAGTGCAGGGTCCACTTGATACGAATCTGTTCACGTCCTGTCTCCTAAATGGGCGTGGCATTGTGTAGATGAAAGCTGATTAATATGGTCTAAATACAAAAATAAAAGAATGGTAAATTTTTTATGTATGATCGCAATAACCTTTCCATGAATGGAATGAATAGAGCAGAATCCATCTCATGACTCTTAAAGAGGTGGGATAGTGAAAAAACCCTCATGACACTGAAACAGGAGTATTTCCAGTCAACCGTCTTGTTCTTAACCATCTTTGAGATGATTAAACATAGACAGGAGTTATGCGACGTTTTATACCATTTCTTGTTTTAACTAGCTAGCATTATAAAAACTGTCCAGTATGTACATCCACATGATTACCTTGTTGCTCATTGTTTTAATATTTTAAAAAAAGCAAAACAAAAAAAAACTACATTGAATATAAATGCAGAAAATTCCATGTCCACCAGCCAAAATATGCTTTCAAAGAGTCAAACAATTAGGTCCAGCCTTACTAATAAATGTTTGTTCTGTTTCTATGCATTAGTAACAGCATTAGCTTCCCTGGCTCCACCATTTTGTCCATATATGATCATTTCTGGACAAAACAAAAACAATGGTGACGGCCAAGATGCAAACTCAGGGCTTCATACAGTCCAAAAAACCAACAAATGATGTCACAGTAACTATGTCTACTTCTTGTTTTACAGTCTATGGTCCTATCTTAACATTTTCTGTCCCCAAATACCTTGTAAAAATAGTCTCAAACTGAAGACAGAATGAAAATCACTGGAACCAATCATATCAGTATCACCCAAATCATGCACCTAATACTTTTTATTAAATTCCTTCATCTTTCACTGGATATGTGATATAAGTCTGGACAACCCATTAATGTGTGTGTAAGGCAGGAATTCTAGGTTGTATTAAAATAATTTATATTCAAAAACAAGTTACACTTCTTATGCCTTATTACACATTCAATACAGTTAAAGGTATATGTTTAAGTTGCACATAGTGTAAGTTATGCCTGTCATGCAGCCAGTGTTGACAGCTTCGTCCTTTAAAATGAGGGTTTGTCTATTCAGTCTGATCCACTTCAAACACAAAACCCGAAAACCAAAAATTGCCTCTCAAATGTATGATGATGATTATTTTCCATCTCATTCTCAAATTCAGCTGTTAGGGAAATGTAAGATGATAAGATTACCAGAGGCATGATGTTTTTGCATTTGAACCACAAACCTCATTGGTTACATTTCAGTGAACACCACAATCAATACTGTTCTCCACAGATTTGTCTCCATCTACAAACATTGACAGTATCTGAGCCAGTGCTAATACGGAACCACCTGGAATTCTCCGTTCTCCAACTTCTCGCGTACACAAATTCACACGTGCCATTCCCCTACTCTTTATCGCCAGCTACGCTGATAGCAGGTCATGTGCACAACGTGGACGAGTGGAATGTGCGGTATGACCTTCAACCCAAATGTCAATGTTGGATGTTGCAGTGGGTGGGGAGAGTGAGACAGAGGGGTAAAATGGAATCTCAGTGTGTTCGTAAATCACAGAGAAAATGCTGTTTGTGTGTCAGAGAAAGAGGGAAAAAGAGAGAAGGAATACGAGAGAGAGAGAGAGAGAGAGACAGGCAGGCGGCGTGTGTGTTCGTGCTCTATCGTGACTAACAGCCGGTTGTTATTCATCTTGGCATGCGACTCCCAGCAGCCCCCACACATCAGGTGTGAGATTGGTGGGGGGAGAGGAGGGGTAAGAGAAGCGAAGGAGGTTGTGATGGTGGGGAGGGTTGTGACAGCGTCAAAACATTCCTCCTTCAACGCAACGAATCTGCGTTTTCGTACCAGACACCAACCCACCGCCCCCACCACAACCAATAGTGCCTTCTCTGCCACCGTCTCTCTCTCTTCTCTCTTACTCGCTGTCTGCCTCTTCCTTTTTTTCTGCTCTGCAGTGTGTTTACATGCATTTAGAAGAGAGGTTCAGATTTTTTCAAGTCTGTCTTAGCACACCACTCACATTCCAAATGTGCCCTGAAAAACTTGTTGGTCACAGTAATCATCCCTCCGCGCTATACTCCCTGTGAAGTGATCTGCTGCATAAAGTGAATACAGCAGAAGAAATTAAAAGTTCTTCTTTCTAGGGAAGGAGAGAGGACTGTAAAGTCCAAATTATTTCATCTCAACAATTTAATAGATTCACTGATGCTAAAAATTATCTTTTTTTCTAAGGTCCATAAAGAAAATTCAGAGATTTGTTTCTATTTTATACATTAAAAATAGCTATTATTGACCTGTGGAGCTGGACAACTAATCACATTTCTATTTTTTTGTCCTTTTTAGGCAGGACACAAAGCGTAGCTCCACAATGCACTGGAGTGTGACCCCTCCCAAAAACGCTATAATTAAAAAGATAAATAAAAAAGAGGATAGAGCTCACTTGTATCAGTGTTTCCCCTTGCTTGATTAGGAGTTACTACACCTGCAGCCTAACACTGTGAGATGAAGTAAGAAAATACAAAGCCTGGACAAACAAAGTCCTACACATACACGTATTCTGTGGCAACATTTCGATAAGTTCCTGCAATGCCACAACATTTATTTCCAACAGTTTTTGAATACATAATGTTGCTGAACCTAGACCTGTCCAACTGAGGCAACCCCAGGTCATAACACTGCCCCCACAGGCTTGCACTGTAGACACTAGGCATGATGGGTAATCACTTCATCCACTTCTGTTCTCACCTTGATGCACTATCACTCTGGAACAGGGTCAATCTGGACTCATCAGACCATGTGACCTTTTCCCATTGAAACACAGTCCAATCTTTATGCTCTCTATCATACTAATGGTTTTTGTAGAGATAAGAAGCTGCTCACTGCATCATGTAGAGTTAAATAACTTCTTTAAACACATTAATCCCTGCAGTACTATTTGCTTGATATCCAGGTGGTGACTTTTTTTTTTTTTTTATATTTTGATTTTTTTATAGGACAACAATACAGTTACATACTTAGAAAACAAGATGACCTCACCAACCCACGACAGGACCAGAGACAATAGACAGACACCCAGACGGGAAAAAAACAAGAAACAGACATACACTGACAGAGAAAAGACAAAAAAAAAGAAACAGAGAGACATATGAACCGTATGTGGCGACTTTTTCTGTTATTTTTGTGTTATTTGTTGAAAACCTAACTTTATTTGGCTACGCCATGCTAGTTAATATGTATTGCTAACCTGCTTAAATGGAACTTAAATGTGCTGCCAAGATGGATTCTGGTTCTGGTGGCTCAGACACATTTGGCTGTAGAAATACAATGAAGCTGCTGGACAGAGCAGCCATTTTAAGGTGGTAGTGGTATTTGACAGTTAAGAGGCTGCACCTTATCTGTGAATGTTTGTGGTTTGGGCTTTTCCAGTTAATGATAATGTTTCAGAGCACTATTTCATTGGTAATTCTTTAATCTTTACATTTAAGGCTTTATTTTATTTGTTTAGTTTTTCATCCTTATGGTTTATTTTATTTGTGTTGTAAAAAATGTCTCAGCAGCTCTTTTGCCATCAACATTTCCAGGGAACTTTTACTTCCAGGAATTTATTTACTTGGTTAAAAGAATTCGTAGTGGTCTGTGTGGTTTGCATTTCCTCTGCACCTCAAAGTTCCGGGAAAAAGGCCAATTGATGACACCATAAACAGCGGCCAATAACCCTATATCATCACTGTATGACACAATATGCCAGGATGAAAGACACTCAAGTTGTCCCTCATGTTTTACTACATTGAAATGATGCTTGTAGAAATGAAACAAGTTTGCAGCTGCACACTGGCTTTAACATGGTGGAATGCTGCAAGTCTGTTCCACCAATCAGCATTCTTCAGGGCACAGGC
>JAPQRQ010000015.1:16892773-16904588 GCA_037367365.1 Apogon talboti | reverse complement strand
TGTCTGATTGCAACAGCAGATGGCTGGATCACTGTGACCTCCCAGAGTGTGGCTCCGTCTCCACCGGGGTACACGCAACAGTGTTTGTGTTCACGCTGTTTTGGTTTTTACAAGAGACACACATCTATACGCGCAAATCCTTGACACGACGCAAAAAAGCCGTTAGAGGACATGATCTGGACACGTTTTCGCCACCATTATCCAACGCGAGGGTTTCAAAGGCACATGCTGTTCTCAAACTCGCTTTTCAAACCACAAAGTTCACATACAGTCGTAAAAGCGCAACCATAAAAAGGCCCGCGTCCGCGCTCCAGACATGTTTTTGTGTGTGTCTGCTACCCTCAGCAAAGGTGTTTCTCTGTGTCCGCGGGTGTGTTTCTGGGTTCTGTGTGGCGCTGCAGAAATGCGGTTTGCCCTGAAAGATCCTCGGAGCAATATTCATTCTAATCCAGTTTTCCAGTGAGTGATGGGGAGCCTTTTGCCTGTTACATCCTCTGAGTCACAACAGCAGGGACCGAATGAGGAAGACCCAGTCGTGCCTGCAGTAATTGTGTTTTTTTGTTTGTTTTTTTTCCCTCTGCATCCACCTGACCTTAATGTTGTCACCACATAACAGTTCGACCTGGAAACCTTCTGTTAATTATGTCTCATCTGATTGCCTAGTAGAGATGGTGGTGAAAAAGTCAGGACATCTTATATGTTTTCATATGTGAAGTCTGAGTTTATGTCTGCACCAACCATGTAAGGAGCACTGTTACTGGTGGTATGAACAAACCTGACTTAAGACCTAATCCTAATACTCAAGTCAGACAGAAATCCATGCCATTACTGCCCTTGTGGTTTATTTTAAATTATTGTTTACAACAAATTTGCCTGTCACACATGCTTAGACACAGGAATCAGATGGTAATCAGGGTGTAACCAAAATCCCCTTTGCTCATACTTCTAAAAGATGTGCTTTATATCTATTATACCTTTGTTCAATTTTACAGCACAGAGTCTAATAGAGAGGGATTTGGTATTAGAACAGAGCGACCAGATTGGATTCAACCTTGAAAAATATGGGCGTATGGCACCATTGTCTTAACTAGGAGGAAGTGTTTTATCATGTTCCGTAGGTTTCCATATAGGGGGCTTAGGTACTGTGTTTGCAATCAGAATAAGGGTGTTTTGGGGGTTTAATGTCATATGACTAAAACTATGCATTTTCATTATCATTGTAGTATTTAGGACAAAAACCACATGGGTTGTAGATTTTCCCATTGCACTCGAGAAGAAAGTGAAACAACCTCACTGATGAGGTAAGCACAACATCCTCAACTAATCCTTCACTTATTTTGTTTGCCATAAAAAGAATAGTCACCATAAAAGACAGTAAAACATGGTAGAAACCTCTCAGCATGGCATACCCCTTTTCATTTGGCTTTGGTTCTGTGAACAATTACATGCTTCAGGACAAACTCATCTACCAATTTAGCAGCATCTGAACATTGCTAAGTTTCTACTCATGTATATACGTAACAACACAGCCAGGCATGAGTCACGCTAGATTCCTTCCTGCAGATCCTCCAAGGTCTCTCTACCTGTGGAGCAGCACACCAAAGTAGGTTAGTCGTGAGCAAATTCAGTGTGGGTCTGCTTCTCTTTTCTGAGGAATCTGAATCTCTGGTGATATTTTTCAAGCAGTGAATCTTATATCCCAAGTACTACAGCTCCAACTGTTTGCTTCCATTATCAGTAATGAGCCCATTGAATATCATTTAGTTATTATTTTGACTTTTTGGAACAGACGGGGGAAACTCTGTATTCTATTGACAAAAGGGCATTAGTCGATACCACAGTGTGATCACACTTAATTAATTATTGCCTTCTGCCAGTTCTTTCCTTGGTTAAATCTCCTTATGCATTTGGGATCCCACCTGGAAGAGTTTCTTATCTGATTAGATGCTGCTGTTTGAGTTGCACCAAAATTTACACTTGTGGTAGAATGCTGCTACCTTCAACCAGGACCCATGTGATCATAATGTCACATGCAAAACTATAGTTGTTGCCTTTTTACTGTGTTTCTGTATCAGGAAAGTTCCACGTTGGGGCATGTTTTCCATGTCCAAAATTCATATACAGCATGATAATACTGACAACATCCTGGAAAAGTGTACCATATAACAGGTGTTATACTGCACACATCTCATCTGTTGTATGTCAGATTACGTCCACACCAGCTGACTAAATCTGATTCGCCTATTCTATGTTCCTGAGTAAATGGGATGTAACATACACAGATGTGCTTGTTTGTCAGTGTGTGTGATAGTGAATTGCTGCTGTGGAAAATGAAATTTGACCTAAAGTCACCCAAAAAGAGGAGTTTCTTCAAAATATATGTCTAGTGTTTACACAATTGAAAACATTTATCAACATGAATTGAGAAAAATGAGACTGTGTTACTTGTTAAAATATAAAATTGGCCGATTAAAGAACAGCTGCTGTCATTAACTAGAATTTGTTTGTGTTTTATCTGAAAACTTTGTGACAATTCAGCAAAGATTAACGTACGTGCGTAAGCCTCAGTTATCTATAATATTTAACTGTTTGGGGGGGGGGTGGGACAAAATAATCTCCAAAGGTATAAATGGGAAAACAACAACCAAAAGCTGAGTTTTGGTGTATGCATAAGTAATAATCACAGGAAGCATGAGCAGGAGGAGTGGAATGGAGGTTTAACTAGCAGTAAGCAGACTGTCTGTCTCAGTCCTCACCAGATGTTGGCCGAGATGCACACGCTTACAGTTTTTCAAACAAATGAGGAAGATCAAGACATTTATCAATTTTCCTATTGATTAAGCATTTCACTGTGGAAACGACCCAATCACTCTAGTGTGAATCATGTTGGTTTTCCATTTCAACACGTTCTCAGACTGAACCCTTATGTGCACATAGCCTCAGTTACCTTGTAGTTTAGCTGGTAATGGTGGACAATTAAGAGACTTGGAGGTGGAGCTGGAGCTGGTAGGAGCAAATACTCTACAGAAAAAGACTAAATTGTCACATAAATTGAGATGCACTTCCATTATGAAGTTTTTTTTTCAGTGACAGGTAGGAATGAGTACACCTTGAATATTGTCTTTGTTTTCTGTTCACAGATGCTTTTCCTTTTGTCTCTATCTATTTCTTTTGTGCTTTTGTCTCCAAACTTTGGGACAATATGCACTTCAAGGTGATTCTTGTTTTTTTTAATACATGAGAGCTGTGGGTTTTTTGTTTGTGTGTGTGACCGTCTGGTGCAACTCCTACTTTCGACAGCTGTGGCAAATGCAGCCAGACCTTTCATTGCCAAGCCCCTCTCTTTCCCTCCTCTGTCAGGCTGTGATGGCTTTTCTCTCTTTCCATATTTCTCTTTTCTCTGTCTCCTACACACACACACAGGCGGGCACACGATGCACACACCTCAGGCTTGATATTCATAGCCTCCTCCTCCTTCACTTGACATGGGAGCCTTAACAGATGTGCCCCAGCCTTGAGCTGCCTCTCCCTCTCCCCCTCTCCCTGCCTCTCTCCACTGCCTCGTGTTTCACAGATTTACCTTATCTGTTGGCTTGGGAGGGAAAAAAAAGCTAAACTGACATTTAATTTGGATCTGCATCCATGGGCTAAATTGTGGAGACAGAATATGAACAATAGTGCAAATTTGGATGAAATGGTGGAGCTTGGTTGAAATGAAGTATAAAGCACCATCCTCATTATATAGGCCGATTAAACTCTTCTTTTTGTACATTATAACTTTAGAAATACTGTTAAAATGTACACAATAGCTCATTCTAATCATATAATAAACTTCAAATTACATACCAAATGTGCTCTTTACCTTTATTTAAAAAGTCATATTTATTTTTACAATATTGCATTTTTCTTATTCTGCTAAACGTTTCGAGTCTTTTCTGTATGGTTCTGTTAATATAAGCATCTTTATTTTGCGCCTTTCTGTTGTTAAAACCTCGCCTATTCCTGTTTTGGAGTTTCAGCGGAGCCTGTGTGTGTGTGCGCTTCTGTCTGTGTGTGTCTCTGTGTGTGCGTGCGCGCGCAGCCAGTGCGTGAGCTGGAGGCTTATGGTAATTGCGGTCTCCCGACTGGCCTTCTGGGTAGAGTCTGCGCGAGTGGGAGTGGAGCGAGTCGCTCGGTCTCGGCAGCGTTCATCCATTCTGTGCGGCACTCCCCGTACAGCTCCGTGCGTCCTCGGTGCGAACCGGGGCTCCGACCGGGGTATTCTTTAGGCTTCGCGAGATACGCGGGACAGAAAGCTACACGGAATAACCTTCAACAACCTTTCCGAGACACGGATTCCGGCGTCTGGGAGGACATGGAGTGACTGAGAGCGGGAGAAAGGGGCTTTTTCCGAGGACGGCGTGCTCCGCTGAAACCCAACATGGCGCTGCTGCGAGGTACGGCCAAGCTGAATTAATGTCTCCGCGAGTCCACCGACCTCGCCACCTGTATCCTTAGGGGCCCGGGCCGAGCGGCGCAGCGGCTCTGCGACTAAAAGGACCCGAGCGGATTTTCATCTAAATTGTGGATTTCTCTGCGTCCTGACGTTTGTTTCTCCTCCGCGCAGGATCTTTTTGTTGCTTTATGGAAACCCAAGTGACATTGGCAGCAGCAAAAAAGTCCGCTTGAAATATCGGGTAATGGATCAGAGTTGACTGTAGACAATAGATCTGAGACAAAGAGCTTTAAATGTGAGACTAGTATCTTTTCGTGACAAGTGGATAACCTGTTAGACACTTTTAGTTGTTTTTGTCCTCGGTCGGGATTGTCTGTCTTCAGCAGACAGGACCGTAACCAGGCAGTCTACGTACGCACGGATCGCTGCCCTCGCGGCTAACTTGGCAAAACAGGAAAAAGGCGTGAGTCCAGACGCACGGACGAGGACTGGAACTAGCATCAATTAACCAGGTGAGGCTGATAATGTCAAATCACAATGTATTTTCTTATTTGTGTCTTTTGCAGTGTGTAATACCCCGCAGGAGGACAGACAGCACTGTTTTCCCTCTAAACCTTATTTTAACAGCCGAGATGCTTTTAAATGATCCAAAATTCGCATGTGAAATGTTGTTGAATCAAAAGCACTTCTGTTGTGGGCTCGGGTCTGAACGCGGCAGCCCGGTGCTCTGCGCAGAGACTCCGAGAGGAACGGCCACTTCTAAGAATAGCGCATAGGGTGGTCTTTGTGCGTTTCGGCGGGGCAGTGGCATGTGGTTGATAAATAACACGCGCGTACACACATAATGGTTCGACCGTGAGCTTGGCCTTTCCCAACTGTCCTGTCAACCGGACGGAGGTGAGAAGGACACAGCAGACATTAGCGGACTTGAAAGTGGCGCCGTCCCCGTTGGTGAATATTCAGGGATTTTTGCACTCTGTTGTGTGACGAAGTGTGAGCGCTTGTGTGCCTGTGGGGCGAGGATTGGGAGTGTGTATGTACGCGTGTGCGTGCGCGCACACGGAGCTTCTGCGCTAAACAAGGTTACGGAATCCAGCCTCGCCCTGCCAAAGGGAAGCGAGCGGTGCTGCTCCGTTTATACACGGTTCAGTTCAGTTGGAGGGCATCCCCGCGGTGCGTGTGTGTGTTTGTGTGACAGCTGAGGTTGTTTGTGTGTTCGTGGGTGAGGTGTGGGGGCTTTGTTTGAACAGAGTGGACGCTGATCAGTCTCATCAGCTCAAAGGTAGTATTAGGAAAGGTGTGTGTGTGTGTGTGTTTGTGTGTCGCCGTGGGACTGCACCGCTCACCTTCCTGTCAACTTGAAGGAAACCGCTCTGGCATCTTGCCACTTGTCTCTCTGTCTTCACTGTCTTGCAGGTGTTCTCCGATACGACTTTGCGCTCCAGTATGTTGTCATCCACTCTTGCGCGCAGTCTTTCTACTCCTCCTTGCATTGCAGGGGAATATCCTCTGCGCTCGGAGAATCCACGTAGCGCTAGTTAGGACTCCCTCCCCCCGCAGCTCCGATACGCACTGTTTTTCGGAGAAAGTGATTCACAAGACTTAAGAATAATCATCCAGACAACTTTAAAACCTGTCACTACTGTTACTGTTACTTAAAACACAATCGCATATTAAGTCTGAACTGATTGAAAACCATTTTAAATAGGATTTAATCAATTTGAGTTCTACCTTTCCCTTTTGTTATCAAGTTTATTTCTTTGTTGTCTTTGTTGATTTTTTTTAACTTCTTGCAGACATTGCACCTCTTTACCACCGTGGCCGTAAGGATGAATAAGAACTAGTTCTCATGGAGTTGCTATTTAATTGAAGTAATTGAAGTGAGTGCTGCAAGGCGTGTTGGACGTGTTCCAAGCACAATCGTCGTTCCTAACGATTCCTAAAGTCCTCCCCACCCGCTATGTAGTTCATACTTTCACGACTGGCAACGCAGCTTTTGACAAAGACATTTTTCTTCAGAGGAATTTGGCAGGACTACACTCCTCCGCAAGTGAGCGGCTCATATCTGGGGGGGGGGTTTGCTCCCGTGCCGGCCCGCCTGCTGCCTGTCCTGGAGCCACACAGGCACTAATTAGAGGACGCTCTCTTAGGACGATCGATGAGCCTCGTATTGGCTGGCTCCAGCTCATTGACGAGCTTAGTGAGGGAAGCAACGACTAAAAGACCATTTCAGCCTCGGCAGCCAATCCGCGCTGGATATATCTACATAGTACGAGTCGTAACGCGAGGTTTAACGCCTGAGCAGGTTGGGAGAGCGGGACCTCTGTTCGAGGGGCAGAGCAGGAGCTGAAACTGGTGGGGGATGGAGGCAACTTCAGGGGCTTTGATCCACGATAAAAGATTCATTGTATTTAAATTAAACGCCGGCGTCGGTTGAATGGGGGGGGGGCATAAGGCACCAAAACAAAAGTTCAATTTGATCAATTTCAGTAAAAAATAAAAGGTATGAACATGTGTATAGTTTATTCTTTTATCATAACGGTGATGCATATTTTAGACTAAGTAATAGTTTCCTGGTTGGGCGATCTATAGTGGACTTATGTCATTTTAACAAAAAAATAAAAGTGAAGGTCATACAGTTACTTTCATCTTCCATCCTCTTTAATAACAAACTTTAAAGCTAAGATAGCCTATTTCATGACTCTGCTTTTTATATTGCTAAGTCTCAGCTTTGGGTAATAGAGCCAGTTCCCCAAGTGGTTCGTGTTGTTGAAGCGTAAAACAAATACTTCACATTTTGTGTGGGCCGCGTTTATTTATAGTGTACCCGTCGGACTGTTTTGCGCATCATTTTTCCACTGTGCGCTATGAAGTCAGTGTGGGGCTGATCTGTTTTCCAGGTGTTGGAACACAGAGGGGGAGGGCTGCGAACCATAGATTGACATACTGATTTTTTTCCTCTCAAGTGTGAAGACCTTGAGTTTCTCCATAACAAGGTGTTTTTTTTTCTGAGCCCACAATAAAGGGGTTCAGGGTGGTCCCCACCACCGCTTCACACTATAAATGACTACGCTATCTTTCACTTCTATCACTTTATCACCGTATACACATTTATATCATAATAACAATATGTTGATGAGTTTCATCATCATCAGTGGGTGTTTGTGAAAGTGAAAGGTTTAGAAGAGCACGAATCACATAAATATATTATGAAGTGTTTAGGGCTCCAGTTGGAGGAAGGGGCACCTGAAGACACCGCAGGGTCTGGGCCTGCTGGGAAACATTGTCATGCTGAGTGGTGTGTCAGCGTGGTGCTCCGTGGGTCGGTTTGAGGTCTGATGTTTATGTGGACGTCCACCCCGCCTGCATTTTAAACCCATTAACCTGCTGTTTGTCCGCTTTTCTAATCTGGAATCACCAGGGGCCACGTGGGGAGTAAAAAGCGCAGATAGAGTGCGTCATTAAATCACGAGACCACTTTTGCATATCAAAGCTGTTGTAATGTATTTGGAAATAGGCAGGGAAATGGGGAACATTCGTCAAAAGAAAGGACTCTTTTCTGTTTTTTTTTTTATCCAGTCGGAGATACGAGGTCTGTGTTATTGTTGTCGCGCTTGTTTTTTTTTTGTTTTTTTTTCTCTCACTCGCGCCTAGATATAAAACAACAGTCTTGTCGCTGCCGGCGCTGCACTCGCTGCTGAGGCGAGGTGCGTGTGAACAAAAGCTGAGGCACGGCAGAGAGCCGAGAAGAGATCGGTTTTCCAGGCGCTGCGCTGCTCCCGGAGGAGACGTCACGGTTTGATTGAAGCTATGCTCCGTGCTGGCCTCCCGGGACCTCGCGATGAAACGGGAGAGCGTCCCCCACCCCCACGCCTCCCGCCCTCCCTTCCCCTCCCTTCCCCTCCTTTCCTCTCCTCTCCTCTCTCACCGCCTCTCTATCTGCGCTCGACAAAGCTTTTTGTTTCGACGAGGTCTGGAGCGCACGGATCACTTCCCTGCAGAGACGTGCCGGCCTCCTGCGCGTTTCACCGGCGCAGAGACGCAGACCCGGGGCGCAACGGCGGAAAAACCCCGCACATTACACCCAGTCTGCATATTAAGATCACTATTTATGCCACTTAGTTCCAGTCTAGGTCTGTAATAATTCTAGCCATTTTAAGAAGTGTTTATTGGATTTTCAGCCCAGATGATGTCACTAAAAGGTAGCCTGTAAATTACACGAATGTAGGCTAATTACAATAAGCCATGCCCATTATAAATTAGGCCCGGAGCCTGGAGCTCAAATTTGGTTTACTGCGCTCTTTCTGGCCCATATAGGCTTTCTGGAAGATTGATTAAGCAGCAGAATGATGATGACACACCTCACCTCCCTCCTCTGAGTCTCTGCAGGCCTCGTCTTGATCCGGCCTCCTCGTTTGTTTTTAGATGTCAGTGCCTCCAGCATCTATCTGACGAAATCCCACAGATGCTTGGCAGCGCAACGGGTGATGGCGATAGGAGTTTATTACACCAACAGCCTTCAAACCATCAATGCATTTTCTGCTGGATGGCACATGAGTGGATCTGTAAAGATTTAGACCTACAGTTTTGAATCATGGCAACAACTTAAAACAAAAAAAAAAGTAGCTAATGAAAAAGTCTAATTGCATATAGGTTTGGTTATTGTCTAGTGGGCGTTTTGTTTCATATGTCCCCTCAACATACAGTATGTGACCTTTAAAGGCAGAAATGTAGGCTACGGGCTGTGTCAGAAGCGTTATATCACCTCACACTGCTCCAGCACCTGTTTAAACTGACACTCATTTAGCCTATAATTTACGCCTCTGCGCTACACAAATAATTAAGACGCCTCTTTAAACAGACTATTCATCCTATATGTGGGGCGGAGCTATATACTGGGGGCTCGGTTCTCTTGCTCGTGTACTTTTATTAGGAGATGGAACACATGAAAGAAACCCGGCATCTCAAAGCAAAGTCAAGAAACCTCCGGTAAACGAGGCAGACTCGTGCATGCGCATCCCTATTACAATCGGGTCCTTTGGTGACATAAAGAGCCATTTAGTCCTCATTTGGCCCGGGATGAATAGAGCCAGTTCAGCAGCCGCCGCCCGGGCCCTAGTGACAGCACAGGGGGCCTCACAATGTCGCCGTTGTTGACGGCTCTACTGCGGAGGGGGGGACTGAACCGCGCACCTACTTGCATGCGGCTGTGCAGCGGCCCGGGAGGACGCAGGGGCCCCCTTGTTTACAGCTCGCTCGCTAATAATGTGACAGCTGAAGAGACGCTGCCGGGTACTTGAGCTCCGCGCTCCACCACCAGTGCGCTCTGTCTCTGCGCTGCGTTTACCTCCGCTCACCTCCCTCCATCACCATACTCCTGTTTTCGAAACTACACATAAGTATAATATTTAATTAAGTATAATATTTAATTTCCACCGAGATGAGAAGTTAGGTAATCTGGGTCAATGGTCGGAAACGATTTAGACACACGCTCCTTTCACGCCGCTGGGTGTTGGGACCGGTGAGTGTGGGCTTGAGGCTGTCAGTTTGTAGATTGACATGCGCTCTTTATGCATTTTCTGATTTGTTCCCGCTGATTTTTATTTTGTTCACCGACAGTGTGCGCAGAATTCCTGTTGCTATAGCACACAAACACACACACAGCGTCCCACTAATGTGTGTGGTTGGAGTGTGCGCGCACCCGCATTTAATCCGTGTTTATCCCCACCCCACCCCCGTCGCTGCGGAGATTATCCTGCGTCACACTGCATTTTTTTTTTAGAGCTGATCGGCGCTCTGCGCTTCAGAGAGCCTGGCAAAGCTCCAGGGACAAAGAGCGAGAGGGCACCTACACTCCAGATACAGACCCACATTTCCCTTTTACTGCTCAACAGATACGGACCGTGCACTAACATCACAGGCCAATAAAATGATCTGGAAACACGGAGATTTAAAATCATGTGAGTTGCGTTTATTGTTGGTGATTTGCCTCGTTTTTCCAACTTGTAGGAAGTGTGACAGTCTATGAGCACCTTCTCTACTGCTGTCTGTCTCTCTTGCACATAGAAGTGCGCCAGGAACAACTGCGCTGCGCAGGGAATAGAGGCCCAACTGAAGGAAATTATGAGCGGCGCCGGTGTTTATTCCGCTGCGCACAGTGGGTCACCAAGAGTTCAGGTCGTCATCGTCAGAAACAGGAAACGAGGGAGACGCGTTTTCCATATTACTTGTTTTTGTGTTTTGTTTTTTTTTTTATTCCCTGTTCCCTCTTATATCTGCCCTCGATTTTTGCTCATCCCTGAAAAGCACTCAATGCCGAAATATGGAGTCATACGAGGTTCCGCTAAAAACACCCGGTGGTTTTCTGTTTAATGGTGCGAGTCGGGTCTCCGCTCCAGCGGTCTGGTTTATAAACGTAGTCCCAACCGCTGCGCCCCCCTCCTCTTCCCCCTGCCGACTGCTGCCGGCCAGTGTGATGGATTGGACGGCCGTCGGGAGTTGTTTGTTGCGCAAACTATTCTTAGCAGCGGGGATGGGCGTCAACACACTGCCTGTTCCTTCTCCCCCATCTCTACCCCTCTCTCCTTCGCTGTCCTTCCACTAATAATGTGACATTTGCAGGATTGTTTTCTCAGTATTCTCAACGCAGCAGCAGGTTTAGTGTCTATAACGAAATATGCCGTACAGTCTTCAGTGGTTTGGGGTTTGGTAGATCTAAATCACTCTCACGTTAGAACAGACTTTGCATGATTATTACCATAATTTTAGAAAATCAGTCCCAAAGCATTTTCAATTAAAACGCATTTTACTTTTATATCGCTGTTGATGCATGGATGTAATCATGTATAGACACTTCACACAGTACATAGCCTCTGTAAACACATCAACACCGACCCAGTGACAGGTGGAGCTATGTATAACACGCATTGTGTCCAAGTTCTTCCCTCTGTTTTGACGCGTATTATATTAATGCATGGTCTCCTCTGGCTGCATGCAGTCAGACAACGGCTGAGTTACGTCCCATCCGCCTTTTTCTGCAGAAATACACAGTTCTCTGACTAAGAGGCCTGTGATTATCACTATAAATGGACTAGCCCACGATTAATGAGACGGACATAACGGGGCCACAGCAGCTTGGCTTTTTGTATCACTGACCTAAACACGTTTTAATACATATCTAAGATGTCACAACTGTTGTATGAAACTCATCATGAAGTTCACTTTCAGTTGAAACACTATAGATGTGGTACATTACAGGTTCACTCAGCATGCCAGTACATTTCTGCATTAATAGGATGGGCTACATGTTTACATATGTTTTATTAACTTCAGTGTGCACAGGCCTGTTTTGCAGTGCCATCAAACCAGTGTGAGTTGGAG
>JAPQRQ010000015.1:16845410-16860088 GCA_037367365.1 Apogon talboti | reverse complement strand
CAGTTTCCACCAGTTCAATGTGACAACTGACTATAAGTAGTTGAAATGTTATATAAGTATTATATTTATTTGAGGTTGAATTTATTTAATAAATTTTTGTTTTGATTTTTTCTAACAGTTGATTTTATCAGTCCCAAATATTGGTTACTAATCTTTTTTTTTTTTTTTCTAAACATAATTTTAATTGTATCAACGCTTTAATGCTATGACTATTAGCGAGTCATCTATTATGCTTTTTGACATCGCAATAAAAATTTACCTGGAGATTTAGGTCAGAATATGTGAATGCTATGATAGTGATCCAGGTTTATAAGCATTGTGTTTGACAATGACTGTTCATTTGCATAGGATCTGTCCTGGCCAGGCCTCCAGGCTGGTCCGCTGTTTCAGCGTCCCCGGGCTAATGTACTGGTGGTGGTTAGAGGCGTCGATAGCCTGGCCCTCCCCCAGAGTGTGGCCTCCTACCCCTTGGAGAATGTGAGTCAGCCTTGCATGAATGCTTTGTAAATCAAATATATGCGCTGGTTCAACAGAAGACAGGAATGTAATTTAAATGAGTTTGCTCTTTTTGTATCTTCCTTGCAGCCGGTCCCTTTCACCTTGGATAGCGTCGCGGAGACAGTGCACTCTCTGTTTGCCGAGGACACCCCTGTGGTGCTGCAGCTGGCCCCTAGTGAAGAAGTAATGAAGGCTACACACTGAAACGGAATAAGCCATACCTGTAATCTGTGGTGTCTCCCCTAAGGGTCTCATCTGTTATTTTCCCCTGTTTGTTTTTCTCAGAGGCTGTATATGCTGGGCAAAGCCAATGCTGTGTTTGAGGACCTGCCAGTCACTTTGCAACAAATCCGTGCACGTCTGTCCCAGGACGGCTCTGTGCTGGCTTCTCTGCCACTGAACTCCCTCAGCAGGAATGCAGAGGTTGGTTAATCTCAGTAGTAGAGCCAACATTAGACATAACTCATATTTCATGTTTAAAAAGTCAAATGCTACCATCATAATATAATATTTCAGCTGTCACAAATTGAGACTCAGATGTGGCTTCATTATATCGTTTTCACTTGTTTGTCATGTTCTTTTTAAGGCTGATTTGCTCTTCCTGTCTGAGGTCCAAGTGCTGCATGACATCACAGCTCTGGTAAGTCATCCCACTCTGTTTATTCCCTCAAAAATGAGCAGAGTTATTGCACTATGACGCTGATGCCTTTGTCTTTTTTTCCATTAGTTGCAGAGACACAGACATCTGGCTAAGGACCACTCCCCTGACCTGTACTCCTTGGAGTTGTCTGGTCTGGAGGAGCTGAGTCGTCTCTATGGTCAAGACTCCGCCCAGTACCGCGACGCCACTGCCATTCTCGCCTCCGTCCTTCAGAAGGTGAGCAGGAAGTCTTGACAGGCCTTTATAAATAGATCGTCACCATTAAATAATTTAAACTCTGTGTGTGTGTGTGTCTTTGTCATTGTAGTTTGGAGAAGATGTGTATGGTCTCTATGGCAACAGCGCTGTGGTGGAAGTTGTGACGGTGAAAACCTTTGAGGCTCCATTGACTCGGAAATCCCGTTCAATTCTGGAATCTAAACAGATCGTAAGTCTGAGGCTGCCTTAAACAAAAGTTTACTGGTCGCCTGAGTGTGCAGACAGAACCATTATTCTCCTGCTCAGTGGTTAATCATTATTGGAGGCGCTTTTGGCCACCGTTCTTGAGAACTACATACCATTAAGGGCTTTTTTTCCTGTTTGCATTTGCACTGCCAATAGGAACTGAGTTGAGGTCACAGCCATGTTCATTGCTTAGATTTTTATGTTGCTTTGAGTCAATGTCACATAAATAATGATTAAAACCTCAACAATAGTACCATTCGTCTGTATTTTACTAGATTTTTTTAAAGGCTGATTTAAGTTAACATACAAGTTTGTTTCTTTAAGACGGTTTAAAGGTGCAGCCTTCAGCATACGCTCATGTCATGCTGGATTCCTGTTGTGCCTCAAAAGACCCTTAAATCAGCACCGTAAAGGTGACAGTTGTCCTTTTCATAGCCTGGCATTATCCAGAAAACAGTCTAGTAAGATGTGTAGTTAATTTTTGAATTCCAAGGGTTGTAAATCAAAATGGCTCTGGATATAACTGTAGAACTACAACCTGTTAGAGAAAACTGAATGACATAGAACAAACGTATTGTTCTTTTCAGTGAGAGCTTTAAGTGCAGTTTGTTGATCTTTTACAGAAAATACACGGTTCATTTCACTTAATACTGACAAAATAATGGATTAAAAGGACTGCTTCACATCAGCATCTTGGTTGTTTGCAAAGGTTTCCTGAACAGCCCTTCTTTGGTCCATCATGCTATCAACCTGCCCTTTATCAGATAAATGGTTTCAGATTGGCCTGCCACTGGCCTGATCAGGTGGAAATCTCTATAAAAGGAAGGGAGTAAAATGAAGATGATGTTACTGTTCCTGCAGTGCAGAAAAGACAGTTATTTCTCCAATAGAAAAAAAAAACTATAAACCTAGGAAATTGGGAAAAAGTTTCTCTGGTTCAAAAGTGTCTTCCTTTATACTTAACAACCAGAATGTCTTCTATTATTGTGTCTTTACAAAGAAAGGCGCAGTAATGGAAACAGTACAGCTGAACAGCAGCACAAACTACAGCCTCTAAAATTAACATAAAGTCCTATCAACCCATGAAGGGTGGATTTATTACATGTTGTTCAGCAGCATCTTGCATAGTTAATGCATTTACTTCTATGCTCTGAAATATGTCTATATTATATATTTCCTTGCAGAGTAACCCAGACAGCCCTTACAACCTGGCCTACAAGTACAACTTCCAGTACGCCGTGATCTTCAACATCGTGCTGTGGTTGATGATCGCTCTGGCCCTCGCTGTTATTGCCATCGCTTACAACCTGTGGAACATGGACCCAGGATATGACAGCATCATCTACAGGATGACCAATCAGAAGATCAGGATGGACTAAATCCTGAACATCAACCCCTCCCCCACCCCAATGCTGTCCCCCAGAACCCTCCAATGAATGTTTGTGTTGTGTGTGTGTGAGGTTGTCGTTTAGTTTAGAAAGAAAACGGTGACAGCCTGCTGGGGCCTATTTCTGCATCACTCCTTTGTTTACATTGGCAAATAATGGACAGAAACATTGCATTAGTGGAACCTCTTCATGACGATGCTAGATGTCACCACTTACTGGTATATACACTGAAAAATCTCTTTTTTTTTAACCCCACAGCTCACATTCCAAATGACTTCTCTCTTCCCTCTCTTCATTATTCCCCTTGTGATTGCATTGCAGTCGTGTTTTTTTTTTTATTGTAAAAACTCGTTATGCTATGAAAGAATGAGATTTGTCTGGTTTTCGTGTGATGTACTCGTCTTGCTGTGTGAAAATGTTTTAAGTTAAATGAAATCTATGTGTATATATTGAATATACAACTGTATGATAAAGTGCTGTAGTCTTATTGTGAAATGATTCGTGCAATTTAAGGGTAGTACCTGCGTCTGTTCGAAACATTAAATAAGTAAAATACGAGATAAAATTGTTGGCCGTTAGGATTGAACAAGGATAAATGAAGCGCTGTAAATTGAAATATGTCTAATAAATTATTATACCAATCACTCTGATGTTGAAATATGTTTTGTATAGACAAGAATAAGGTTGTATTCTGTGAACTATGTCAAGTTTACTTTTAGCTTTGTGTAAGTTAAGATGTAATGTCAATCTAAAAGTATAGTTAAACATGTCAATACTTCAAACCACACAGCTCCATTCAGTCCTAAAGAAAAAGTAATAATAATAATAATTATTATTATTATTATTAACAGGCTCTTAAGTTCGGCCCAGGATGACTACTTTTGACTAAATAACTGAAAGTCTTCATTGCTTATTTCCAGCATGTTATTGCAGTCATTCTGTTCTCTCATTTTAAATTATTCTTAACCTCCTGAGACCCAGGAGAGTACAAGCTTCTGCTTTTTGCATGAAAAAATCATCATTGGTGAAAACTGCATGACAACTTTTTTTTTCAGCTATGTTTTTTTTTTTTCCAATTAATATCCTTTCCAGTGACAGCTTGTTTTTAATCAAGCTGTAAAACTGTGAAAAAACCAAACAAAAAAAAAACCTATATCTGGGTCTTAGAAGGTTAAACAAGAAGCCATGACTTACACTTCTCCATTTTGTGAGACTCCATAGACAAATCTGCACCATTACAAAACCTGTCCCTGAACACAACAGTAATTGTTGCTTTATGCATGTTGGTATGTTGAACCTATAGTGAATTAAAGTTGTACAAATTCTTCTTTGTGTAGCACGAGAGGAGGGGCCGTATGTGTTGAAATGTAACAACACTCTTTTCTCTATGAGGCAATGACTTACTTGATTCCATGGCTTCCTAGAATTTCTGAGGAGCTGTTTCTCCAAGGGCTAAGTTGACCTTCCATTTTATGTATACAGACACATGTCATTTCATTTTAAAGCAGAGCCTTGGTAAGTACAACAGCTAAATTCTGCATGAGGTTCCCAGAGCCTTGCATTTAAACTTGTAGTGAAAATGTGGTAGTGTTCAAATAATATTTAATTGCAAATAATTATGTTAATTTCTCATTATTTGCTTTTGTAATCCTCAAACATCCTGATCTGTATGCAAGAGTTTGTCAGTGTAAGTAGGCGTACAAACACACAAATCATTTATAATGATAAATGATTATTTCCAAACAATTTAAAAAGAAGACTTTCCTCCTTGGAAATTAATCTGGATTTCAAATGCAAAACAAAAAGCATGGTCTTGAAGTAACAGGATAGGGAAATAATTTTATCAAGATCTCATCATATTTTTAAATGAATTCACAAGCCACCAAAACACTGCTGATGTGGTGATCATTTGTAAAACATGAAGAGTAATTATTGTGATTTGCAAACACAAAAATTGCTGCATGAATAAAAAACAGCTACATGAAAGATTCATGAAGATTATTTGTTGAAACACCATTCACGTCCCTTTTAATCATTTAACCAAGAATTTATCTGAAATTTGAGATTTTACAAGCTGAGGCTCCTTATTACACCCTTATTTCATAATATAACAAGCAATAAAACTGACTTGACTTTAAACTTTTAATCTTTTTTAAGTGTATCCAAAATTAAGAATAGACAGGCTGAAAATTAATGATATTTAATAAAACTCTTGAGCTCCATTCAGCCCTTTAAGACCTAGAACTATTTTTGAGATGATTTCCACATGTTTTCTTCTCTATATATATCATTTTCTAAGTGATTTATTGCTATTTACAATAATAGTATCTTCTGTATTTTGCATTTTTCAGTATAAATCAGGTGTTTTACTATATTTAATTCACTGATCATGTAGATTTTAATAAAAGCTCAGAGCAAATTCAAAGGATATTATATCAAGAGAGAGAAAATTGAAGAAAAAGTGACTGGTGAATCAACATCATTTCAGAAGTTAACGCTGTTTCCACATTCACTATGGAGCCTCGGAACATCCAAATGGTTCATATATGATGACCATGAAAAGCAGAGAAACCGCATTTTACCTGAATTATTTACATGTACTGATAGGATGAGGGGTTTAAGAGTTAATTAACATTTTAGATCAGTAGATGCTTTTGGTCAACTCTTAGGTCTTAAGGGTTAATATATTTTTCTCTTTTGTGAAAATATTTTAAACTTGTTTTTAGGCACTACCTATTTTTACATCTGTTATGGCATGTATATGTATATTGTGGTTTACTGCACAATGACTACTTTTTTAATTAAAAGATCTAAATTCTTCTCCAACCACATGCACTGATAATGCTGCCCAGTTTGGCTCAGCACAATCCTACATTGTGGATGTGTCGTCTCTCCCATGTTCTCTCCTATCACATGCTGTGATTTAGTGTATTATCTGTTTGACCAATCAGCATGCTGAGTCCGCCTTAGGCCCCGCCCCCTGGTGTTATCCGCTCTATGTAACTGGTTTGGTAACAGCTGAGCATCTTCCATAACAGCCTTGGAAATCACACTGGACAGCAACGAAACAGCAATATTTGTGAAAGATTGTCTCACCCGGGGAAACAAACAGTAATCAAACATGGTCTGACTGTTGATAAAAGGTAGGATTTACTTAAATTTCCGTATCTAGTCGTGGATGTTTTGACACTGTGTTTTTCGAGCGCCGGAAGGAAAGCTAACGCATGTTTTGTATGAAAAAAAAATTATATGTTTCGAGTGGTATATATTTTCCTCATTTTATTTATTTATTTATTTTACACTGTAGCCAGCATCTACGTGGTCAGGAGGATCCGGGCTTCCATCGCTGAGGGAGAGAAACTGGAGACTCCTATTATAACACCATGTAGTGCTATGGGTAAGAATGGACATCACCACTACTACATGGACTCATGGTAGAAGAAGAACTCATGTAAACATGTAGAAAATGAACATTATGGAGGCAGGTATTTAGTGACCTTAGGCAAAATAAGATAAATAAGGTTTTACATCTTTAGACTTTAAATATTAGTACCCAATCGTCAAACATGTTATTGTAATTAAGAAAATGTAAATGTATATTAAGGAAGCAGGTTCTCATCAAGGACAGGAATTGAATGTATGAAGAACATAAGGGGCAAAAAGGACTTGTGCAACAACAACAACAATACTACTACTACTACTGCTACTAGTACTAATAATAGTAATAATAATCATCATCATCATCATAAATAAAGAAAATGTGCATTGAAAATATTACTTTCAAGTTGAAATGAGTATTATCAATACTCATTATGCAGTATGAAGGTTCCTGTAAGTGTACTAGTGTACTATTAAATATGATGTCTTGGATCAATGTTACTGCTGCATCATGTAAATGTTACATTTATACTATGTGACAGCATGTGGGAGACTTCCTCTACTGCACAGCTGATGATTCTCAATCTAAATTGGCATAAAACTTGGATATATTCTGAGCGAACTGTTGATATAGCTCAGATCTATATGTGATTTGGGACCACGTATTGTAGTGGCCCAGATCAGAATCATATAAATGAAAAGATTAGATTTAGTCCGCTTTTGACTCTGTGTAGATGTGTCTGATGTAAACTGATTTCTTTCTGGTACTGAGAGTTCTGCAGCTTAAAAAAATCAAGCTATAACACTGAAAGTAGTTGTAGGATGCTGCATTTTATCATCTGTTACAAATGAACAGTACTGTCTATTTCTGGCTCATTTACAGCTTTTTATGTTTCTGCTGAGTAATGATCACTGTCAAATGAACTAATAGATGAAATGAAAGTAAAAAAAAACATTTGAGTGATGAAATAATCCATTCAGATAAAATGGGACAAAAGAAATTAGCCATTTTCTGATGTAAAACTAGCATGTTTCTAGACGTCGGAGTACCATAAAGCCAAGAATTACTCTTGTACTTACTTTTTGTATTTTTGTAACTTAAACATATGATGATGCATACAGTCTTTTTTTAGAAGATGCAGAGAAAGAAATGAAGACAAAATGTATCCTGCATCCCCATCCAGGATGTGTGTTCTCCAAACATCATAGTTATAGTTAGTGAAATTTCATGTAAAGGACATTTACAGTATAGTAACAATACAATAACATTTTCATTGTTATTAATTATTGATTGGCAGCATTCTTTCTTTACTGAAATTTAGCTGATTTCCCTAACAAGCTCCAAAAGTAAACTTTAACCCATAGAGACCCAAACATCCACCATCGACCAAAACCATCTACTGATCTGAAATGTTTAATACCTGTTGATCCATTAATCCTATCAGTACATGTTTTACTGATAAAGTCACTTTTTCTTCAGCTTTTTTCAGTTTTCGATATAATACCCTCAACTCTAATTTGAGCTTTTATGAACATCTACATGCCCAGTAAATTAAATATAGGAAAATACCTGTTTTTTCATTTAAAAATGCAAAAACAAACAAATTGAAATGACAAATTACTTAAGAAAGGTTAAATAGAGAGAAAAATTCATTTGGGAACTGCCACAGAAGTAGCTCTGGGTCTTTATGGGTTAAGATCAACTTCAGTATTTCAGTTTTTTTGTTTGTGATCTACCAAAAAAGTCCAAAATACCTGTCTTCAACCTTACATTGACTCTAATGTTGTATATATGTATATGTATATAATTTTACACCATGTGTCTTTACTTATGTTCACCGGTCAGGCTTTTTACCTTCAGTTACATAATTGTTCTATATTTATCTGACAGTGAATATAAATAGCAGAGGTTTACGTGTATAGACTTGTGTCGGAGCATTATGCAGCGTATGCAGCTGAAGTCCAAATCGAATACAAACTGAGTAATTCTGAGCATTGCATTTCAATATATACTCCCTTTGTTAGTTCAGTGCGAGTTCAACTACATCATGTATTCTATTACATTCTCAGAGGGTCAAAAGTTTACATACGCTATTATTTGGGAGCTTCACCTTTAAATTATGTATCTAAAATCAAATGCTGACAGAAAAACATCTGACTTCAGTTGTACAGGATGTCACTGATTCACTGTTTGTTTTTTTTCCACATAGCTGAAAGGAGAAGGGGTATTGAGCACGAATCAGGAGGTCACCCACCAGCGGCCGCAGTGATGTCAGAACCTGCTGAAGGCGTTGGTGAAGCGTCAGGGTCTTCCTCCCAGACAGCTGTACAGAAATGTGGATCCTGACGCTAAAGAGCACACTGGACTTTGGGACTTTTCCTGGACAGTATATATCAAATTACAATAATAACAAGCATATATTATACAACATAAGCACATATGTAGTAGTCAACATGTTGTTGAAGTATTGCACCAACAATCAAAAAAGTGTAATCTCAGACCACACCTCAGTCCAGGGTCCGTGTGCTCAGTGACCAGTGTCTACCTCCTAAAGAAACACATACAGGCCTTTTCCACAGTAGAAAAGATATATTATAATTGTATACACAGCCTGGCCATGAAAAAAAAAAGTTCACACCTGGATTTCACCCAAGCCCATACTTCCGATCCTTCCATTGGATAGTTACTGCAGTGGTTAATATATTTGTGGTATTAAGTCTAGTTTCAGTAATGTTATGTGTCTATAAAATGATGAAAATAAATGTCATGGCATTGCAAAAGCTCAATAATGCTACAGTTAATGTGTGCCTTAGTCAAAGCTAAAGGTACTACAACAAAATGTAAGAGTGGGACTTGTTTTTTGGGTTTTTTTTGGCCAGGCTGTGTAATAATGGAAGTGTGTGTTTGGGTAGTTGAACAAACTTCTGCGAGAAAGGTCTGTATTTACATACTGCAGTGTTTGAAGGCCAGCTCACCAACCTCTCTACCAGGGGCTGAGCAGGCCTGATGTTTCTGCTGTTATACCAATAAATACATAAAAAAATGCAGCAAAGGTGTGTGGATTTGTGAATGTATAAAGTACTGCAAACACTGAAATTTTGTGTTATTTGGTGAAATGTCAGGAATGATTTCTAACCCCAAAACCAGTTCAGGTCATTCAGGCCCACAACATATTCTGTAAGATGTGACGGGGGCAATTTAGGGCTTGTATTGAGTTACAATGATTAAATTATGTGAGCGATTGTAATCATGTTTTGGTACAAAAGCAGCAGACAGAAAAGGTTTAATCCTTTAGCAGCAATGATATAGATCACTACTTTATCAGGCAGTGTGTTACAAAATTAATGAAGGGTTTTAAAGCAATGTTCTTCAAAGAAAGATAGGAAGGGATTGAATATTTCACTCTCTACGGTGGTGAATGGAATTAAATTTTCAACAAATCAGAGTGTATTTGTGTGTAAGATGCAAGCCTTAACTGAACACTGTAATTTCCGATCTTTCAGATGGGACTCTCGTTGATCTATAGCAGATAGAACTTCATGGGCTCAGGATTTGTCTCGGGAATAGTTATTTAATAATAATAATAATAATAATGGATTAGATTTATATAGCGCTTTGTGTTCAGACTTATCAGAATCCAGATCTTTTTTTTTTTTTAAACAAATTGATGAAAATAACCACCCAGACTGTTCTATCAATAAGTCCTGGCAGCGTGGAGGAAAAGTCTTCCAGGGTCTGGGGTTGTGTCAGGGTCACTTGCACTTTAATAATGGCACCATTAATGCTGAAAATTACATACAGATGAACTTAATTAATCCCAATAATATTTGGATAATTTTTTAACAGCTGGATGAGTCATCAGTTGACTTTTCCAAGGATGTCCATGCAAATTTCAACAAGGCAGTTCAAAACCATATTCTGCACACACAGAATAGAAGTTTTATTGTTAATGTCCATTGAAAAAAAATAATGACATACAGTAAAAAAAGATTACATTAAAAAAAGGCTAAGGAAGAAGCAGGTTTAGTGTGTGCCTCAACAAAAAGACCCTGTGTCATTGCATCCCTTGTGACATGACACTTGATGTCTCAAGTCCTTGAAAGTGTTTGGTATATTTGATATGAAAAGACATGGAAACTTTGAAATAAGTGTTGATCAACTTAAAATCAGAGTTTGCTTTCAGGTAAAATGTCATATAATGTTCTGTGCATTGTTTTTAGTGTACTACAGTTAAAGATAATCAATTGTTTTTTTCAATTTTGATTAAACATACAATTCTAACTGTTTCTGATTTTCAATTGTTTTTCTTTGTTTTCCCTTTTTTTTTAAAAAAAATAAATCTGCCCTAACAGTGAAGCAGGAAGGCATCCTTACAGCTTTCACAAACATGTAGATCAGAGGTGTCAAACAGGTGGCCTGGGGGCCAAAACTGGCCTTCCAGTGGTTCCAAACCGGCCCGCGGGATGAATTTGCAAAGTGCAAAAATTACACTGAAGATATTAACAGTCAATGTTGCTGAACTCATTTTTGTTCAGTGGCCACACACAGCCCAATGTGATCCCAAGTAAAATAATAGCATAATAACCTATAAACAATGACTTAAATTTTTCTTCTTGGTTTAATGTGAAAAAAAAATTACATTATGCTTATAGATAATGACAACTCATACAGTATTGTTTTTTTTGTTTTAGTGCAAAAAACACATTAAATTCTGAAAATATTTATTTTAACAAACTATCCTTTAACAATAAATGTGAATAAACTGAAAGGTCTAAAGAAAATTAACTGCAATTTTAACAATATTCTGCCTGTTACTAAATGTTTTTTGCCTTTGTTTATCTGATCCCTAATGCATATGTGTTTATGATAAGTTGGGGCAAAATGCTGTTAAAATTACTCTTATTTTTCATAAGAAATTTCATTTTTTTCAGGTTGAGTTGTCATTATTTATAGGCTATTATGCTATTATTTTACTGTTCTGGCCCACTTGAGATCAAATAGGGCTGAATGTGGAACCTGAACTAAAATGAGTTTGACATCCCTGATGTAGATGATGGTGAAATGACTCCAAGGGAAGATGAACAGTATTAACTGTCCAAAAACAAAAATAAATAGTCTATAGACTAGTCATGCTGGACGATGCGCAAACTACAAGGCTGAATATGTAAAAAGTGTAGTAAGAAAGAAGGTTCTATCGTTGGTAATAAACGATATTTTTCCTTCTCCGTAATCAGTCCAGTAGGTGGCGCTGGTGCGTTCAAACACTCAAAGAAGAATAAGACGAAGAAGTGTACAGAGTCGAGCCAAGCAAAATGTGTGCATTTCAGATTTTAATGGACTACTGATGGAAACATCTGGGGGAAATTAGTTATCGACATTTTTCCTTAACTTCATAGTGGCTGGAAACGGAAACCCTGGCTTAGGGTAAGCTTCAGCTCTCCTACGTTTAGCTAGAATCATAGATAAGGTAGCTGGTTAGCTTGTATGTCGCTAATTTCATCGGCTAGCGCTAGCAGAACAGGTTTTTCACTTTTGATTGTGTCCAGACTTTTGAAGGAAATTAACCCCTAAATGAACTACACCATTGCTGCAATTATGTACTCGAAAAGTGCTGTAATGGCACTGCTTTGTTGAAATAGGAAAAATGTTCCGTGTTTTTCACACATTTCAAACATTTGTGCTTCTTGCTAACCTGGCTTTGTGGGTCTCTTCATGTTAGCTCCTGCAAGACTGGTTGTGTTTTTGATTGCATGCCGGGATTCATCTGCGATATAAGAAATAAGTAAAGCAATTCAAGCTTTTAGGATGTCTGCACAGTGTCTGTATTTAAAAGATCTTCAATTTGTTTAAGGACAGTGCAGTTTAAAATAGAATCAAAAGTGAATTGCATAAAGTGTACAGCTATTGCTATTATTGCTATTTTTAAACATTTCCCCCCCGTTTGGCCAAAGAAATAAATGCATGTGTAATAACAATATGCACTTTTCAGTATTTTGAAACCAAAACATTCACTATCCTAGTCCCTTTCATATCTTATCTTTATCTGTGCAGGGGCTGTGAAGCTAAATCGTTAGAGAGAGCACAAACAAATGTTTTGTGTCTGTAAAGGATTGGGCAGGGAACCCACGAGGAAGATCTTTGTGTTTTCACATTCTGGTTGTTAAAAGATGTGAGGTTTCTGATCACGTAGTCACTCTTGAGCTGTTAAACATGGAATGAGACAAATGACTGAGGAACTTAGAGGGCATAAATAACTTGGATGTATGAAAAAGTTAACATAGATGTTCACAAATATTTGCATAGTTAGGCAAATTTCAGCTGTAGAATTAAAATTATTCTTTAAAACGTGAAATAATTTATTCTCTATTTCTTTATCGTGTATCTTGATTTTTAAATCTTAATGTGATCACACAATTCTTCCTTTCTTGGTCTTCAAAAAATCATGCAACCTGTCTGTTTAAACAAATTTATAATGATTTTATTTGAAATTACTCTTTTTTTAATATTCCACATCAACACTTTTGCTAGTGCTGTTATTAAAATTGTGAATTGTTCATAGATCGGCAGTGTTTACTACAGAATCAGTTTCTATTTTTTTTTTTTTTGGACCAGCCACCTGTTCAGTTACTCATTAGTTTATTGCCTGGAAAAGTGTTTAAGTATATTGCAACTATGTACAGTATGTGTTGCATTTATTATTTTGTTTGAGGTTTTACTTGTTTTGTCACTCTGTATGTAATTCATGTCCTTATGTTTGTTGCAGTGTGCCTTACCAGACTGTGGATCATGATGGAGACAAGAAAAGCCTTAACTATACCATTTACTGTAGATAAGGATAATTTGGTATGTTTGTCATTCTCTCTGAGTTTTGTCTTGGTGTTAATTGGTACTCACTGTAATGGCAACTCATATCTGTGGCTTCTTCTGTACAGGTCAGCTCTTGTAATTGCTATACAGATAAATCCTGTTGATCAGGAACAACATTCTTTAAGTTACAGAAGTGGATACCAGGGAGGGCTAGGTGTTTGACAGCTTATGCATGATTAGAGAAGTCGGCGTAATTTTGTATAGTTAAAGCTGCTTCAATTGTGCAATTGTGTTGCACTCAGTCATTCACAGATTCTGAGGCTAAAACAATTAAGACTTCACCAAACATTATGCAATCTGCTGAATACATTTTTGATGAGTAGTTAAGCATTTAGCATAAAAATATTTGTTTCTTTTAATTTTTCCGCCCTAAAGTAAATTACTTATAACCACTTGTCTTATTTGGGGCTGTTTTGGTTAAAACAAACTAAACTATTATTCAACCAACTAACTGATCAGATATTTACATCTTGCTATAAACTGACTAATGTTTGAGTTAAACCCACAACCAAATTAATGGTAAATTTAATACACGAGCTACCATGTGCATATAGATTGAATACTAGTTACATACTAGTCATTGACTTTTAATCAACGCTTGCTTTGCATTTACAAGCATTTGGCGGTTATGTATAACTAACCAACCTGTGAATTTTAGATGGGAAACCCATTCAGAATCCCCACATCATATCTTTCACCAGAGTATGGGAAGTTAGAAAGACAGGTACACTGACAATTCTGGTCTGTTTTGAATAACATAACACATGTTATTCTGTAATGTATAGTTCAGAATAAATATTTTTTTAATTTACATTTTTTTATCAGGTATCTTGGACTGCATTTGCTGGATCCACACCCAGACGTCGTCGTGATTCCCAACATAGAAACGGATCCATGATGTTTGATCACAACCACGCAGCTTTGGTCAGGATGGGTCTAGCCAGGTATGCAGAACCAGACTTTCTCAAGTATATACCTGGTCATTGTTGTTACCATTCTCTCCAACCAACAAATATCTTGTGTAGTTCATACTGAGAGGCTGTGTTTTCTTTTATTTGTTCTTTCTGTTAACTTTTTAGATGTGCAGTTAATTGCAGTTTGTTAAACATTCACAAGGTGGGGCTCTTCTTCTAGATATGGGTCAACAGTGTCCCTTTGAAATTCCTTTGATTCCATAGCAGTCTGCTTGTAGTGTTACTAAATCACAGACTGCTAGAAAGCATAGAAAGCAAAAATGTAAATGTTATGAACTGGTCGGGGTGGGAGGGCTCTGAGACATGTCTAATCATACACAAAAATCAAACTGCACACATTGGATTTATCAGTAAGCTTTGAAATAGTATGATTGCCATAATAAACAATAGTGTTAACTAACATCCGACCATATCCACGCTCCTCTGATCAACAGAATGTATCGTCCAAAGTCACACTCATGACTTTT
>JAPQRQ010000015.1:16792176-16805598 GCA_037367365.1 Apogon talboti | reverse complement strand
CATGTCTCCAGCTGTCAGATGTCCTGTTGATGAGGATTGGACATACAAACATCAATATTAATAATCAATAGGATATTTAGATATCTCCAGATGATATTATGTTGTATTTTACTGGTTCTGACCCACTTTAGATCATATTGGTCTGAATGTGGAACCTGAACTAAAATGATTTGAACATCCTTGATTGTTCTATCTTCAGCGTATGTGTAGATTCGTAGTCATGCAGGTCATGGTAATCCTTGAACGGTTGAATCAAAAGCATCTGGACTTTGATCCAACTGATGAAGCCCCTTGGATGAGAGGACAAACATCTTCAAGCCAAGATCAAAGTCCAGTTGCTTTGGATTCAACGACCATGAACTCCAACACCAACCCACCCTGAAGAACTCTTTGGTTGATCCTGAGTCCAGAGTACCGTAGGCGATGTCCGTCTGCTTGGCCAGGTCTTCGGCGCTCTCGATGGGGGAAACCATCCTCTCCACGGTCAGGAAGGCAGCCAGGTTGGCCGTGTAGGACGAGATAATGATGAGAGTGAAGAACCACCACACTCCTCCTACGATCCGGCCTGATAAGGATCTTGGATACAGAAAATCGGGAATAGAAGATGAAGGAGAAAAGGAAAGGTAATGGTGGGGGGTTGTAGATTGAAGGACAGGATGGATAAAATAGAAATACAACGTATTGACAAGGGTTGGGAAAAAACAGGCAGGACGAGTGGTGAAAGAGGTCAAATTAGGATGATGAAGAGATGAGAGTAAGGGATCAGCGGGGTGAGATAGAAAGACACAACCACTGTCAGTAAGTGTTGGAAAGTAGAGTCAACAGTTTGAAAGTCTGAGTCTGAGCATGGTGTGACCAACCACCAGTGAACAGACCAACAGGGTTGGTTTGAGTTCACCTCCATTTGACCAGGTCAGTCCCATTGACATGAGGATCTCTTTCAAGGGAGACCTGGCCCAGACCGCACCGATACAGTCACATCATTACAGTTTACAATAGAAGTATTCACAAATACATAAAAAAACAACAAAAACATATTGTTAGACTCATATCATAACTGCCTAACTCGTACACAAATGGACAAAAGTATGTGGACCTGTTAAATTCAGGTGTGTCTTTTCAAACAAGGGTCTGGGATACAAAACCTGTATTACCTGTATATATCCTGTATTGCCTGTATATATCCTATATTACCTGTATATATCCTATATTGGCTGTATATACCCTATTTTACCTGTATATATCGTATATTATCTGTATATATCCTATTTTACCTGTGTATATCCTATATTACCTGTATATATCCTATATTGCCTGTATATATCCTATATTACCTGTATATATCCTATATTGCCTGTATATATCCTACATTACCTGTTTATATCCTATATTACCTGTATATATCCTATATTGCCTGTATATATCCTATTTTACCTGTATGTATCCTATATTATCTGTATATATCCTATATTGCCTGTATATATCCTATATTGCCTGTATATCCTATATTACCTGTATATATAATATATATTACCTGTATATATCCTATATCGCCTGTATATATCCTTATTTGTTGTACATATTTCTCATCTGTAGTATAGGTAGTTTTTTGTATATTTCAGTAGTTCTAGTAGTACTTTAGTAGTATACGTATATTTAATATTTTATCCTGTAGCTTTTTCCACATTCCTTACATTTTTCAATACTGTTTTATAGTCCTTTTTTGAACTGTTTTTGCTGCTAAACGTATTTTCATTGTTCCTATGACAGTGACAATAAAGATCTATTCTATTCTATTCTATTCTATTCTATTCTATTCTATTCTATTCTATTCTATTCTATTCTATTCTATTCCATAATAGGGATGTACAGATAAACTGACCAAATATTTGCCTTGTTGATTGACATTATCTCCACATATGTTGTTATTTTATATTCATGGTTGCTGTCATGAATTAAATTGTCTTCATTCAAAGATGAGACGATGACCACAGAAATCTGAAAACAGTTCAGTTATTTATTTATAATGAATATTTTGCTGTTTTTGTTGCACAAAAGGGGAAAAATAACAACAAAAACATGATAAATCGGTATCCGCTTTCACTATCAGCCAAGTTTTTGTTTTAAGCCTTAATGGGCAAGATTTTCATAAATGTGCAATACAAATAACAACAGTAATAAAGAGTATAGTGTTCCTATAAGATTATTATTATTTTTTTTTTATCATATTGCTTTGCACTTGTTTCTGGCTATTGTATTTTTGAAAACACTGACTGATTCCTTTGTGCAACATTCTTTTGTTTCCCTGTTTCCTACTATCTAAGGAGGCCTTCCTTTTTCTTAGATACTAAACATTTGTTTGACCATAAAAATGGGGTAGGAAAAAAAAATCCCAATGCATAACAGCCAAGGATCTATTCATTTGTTGACTCCATAAAATGTGACTTAGACTGTCGAACATTAGAAACCTGACCCAGTAACTCTGCTCATTTGTAGGCGGAGTGAAAAAGTAATTTTTTCCGCTATGCATATTTCATTAACTGTATCTACGTGTTCCTGTGTTGTGGGGGAGTCAGGAAATAGCCATTGCCAAGATGTGGTTGCTTATTTGTATATCAAACAAAATAACTAATGTTAATGTGTTTTATGTGTGCTGCAGGGTCCTGGATACCCGCAGAGAAAGCTCCTCTGTGCAGACATGAAACAACCCTCCCATACACAACAAGGTATTTGCTCACTTTTTAAGGGTGTTTTTCAAGGTTCTTAGTTTTAATTACAGCCCAGTGGGGGTGGGGTGGGAACACCAGTTACTGCAATTGTTACTGAGTCCTTATTATTTTAAGTTAAATAAAATAATGACAACTCATTTTGACATTTAGAAGTTTATAACATCTGGCTGAGACACGTCTGCATTTTTATGAAAGCGGTTTCAACTCCAGAAATTCACACTCACAAAAAGAATAACATTACAATCCATAAATAAAGGGACATTTAATAAAGTGGAATGACACTGAAGTATGAAACACCTTGAAATTCATTTAATACTTATCGGAGAAGACTTGGCAGCTTCGAGATGCTTCCTGTGTGAAATAAGTCATCGCTCACGGCGCTCAGGTGGGATTTCGGTGCATTTTTCCTAAACGGACTGCCTTTAAATCTTCATGCCAACATCTTTCTTTTCTTCCTCTGGATCCAATTGAAAGTCTTCTTTGCGATGTGCTTTGGATTGTTGTTCTGTTGAAAGGATTTATGGATTGTAATGTTATGATTTCTTTATCTGTGTGAATTTCTGGAGCTAACGCCAATGTCTGGTCAAATTTCATGTGAACCGGTGCATTGGAGCTGTGTTTAATGAAAGAGTGTTAAAAGTTATCCATGCCACTGTACCTAGTGAGTATTACTAATAAATCTGGGTTTAGGGCGGTAGGATTACAGCTGATTTCACCCTTAAGGTACAATATAACATATCCATGAAGTTAAAGAGATTAGAGATCATTTTGCCAAATTGTAAATACATATGACTGAGTAGTGCTTCTACTTGAGTTGTGTTTTAAACCAATAAAGACCCAGTGCTACTTTTATGGCAGGTTCCAAATTATTTTTTCTCTCTATTAAACCTTTCCTAAGTGATTTATCATCATTTATTATATCATCCTTTATATTTTGTATTTTTTCAGTGACAATCTGGTATTTTCCTATATTTAATTCACTGATCATGTAGATGTTCATAAATGCACAGATTAAAGTTGAGGTATATAATATCAGATACAGAGAAAACTGAAGAAAAAGTGGCTTTTTCAGCAAAGATATCAATGACTAAACATAAACCAAATGTCTCCATCCACTGTCACTGATCCAACTCCATGGGTTTTACTGGTGAATCAATGTTGTAGAAGATGACGGTTTTTCCACGGTAACTACGGAGCCTCTGAAGGTCCAAATGGGTCATATCTGATGACCATGAAAAAACGACAAACTGCATTTTACCTCAAGTATTTCCATGTATTTATAGGATTAGTGGATCAGTAGGTACTAAACATTTTACATCAGTAGATGCTTTTGGTTGCCAGTGGCTGTTTGGGTCTTTATGGGTTAATAAAAGTTGAAGTCTCCACACTGACACTTGTGTTTGTCGCACAGAAACCCATCACTGTCAAGACTCTCTTTCTGCTCGCCGCAGCACTCAGAGCCTGGACAGGTCGCTTTAAGATGGTCATTCTTTGTTACTGGTTGTTATCTCATCAAAGACAGTTTGTGTGTGTGCATGTGTCCCTGCCTGTGTGGGCAGAGGTGTCGACTGTTCTCCCTCCTTCCTCTGTGCCTTCACGTAACGGGGTGAGCTGGCTCGGACATCAAAAGGAAACGTTTGCTGCTCACCTACTGGACGTTTCCCTTTTTTGGGGGGGAAAAACTGGCCCACATCCTATTACTTGAAACGATAACAGACACAATCACAATACTATGTTTAGTTTAGTCGTTTAACGGATCCGTTTCCACATGTCAAATATGTCCACTCTTAAAGGGAAGAACATAAACCTGTGTATATGTGTACATACTGTAATAAGTGTTACCTGTTAGTGTGTTTCATAGTTCTGTATTTTCCAGATGTACTTATAGGGCTTTGGTGGAGGCACTGAGCTGCTTCTTGTAGTCAATGGTGCTTTCTTTGAAACGTAGTAGTCTGTTATGATTTTACAATTAAAAGTGATACCGATGCATCAGCTGTGTATTTTAGAGTACTAATGTACGTTAAAGTGGCCAAATATAGCCGTAGCGGATGAGTTATATGGTTCACGAATGCAGCCTTCCATAATCTGGACTATGAGTAGACGGTGGTTTTCGGCTGGTTATCTATTAGAAGGCAATTTCTGCTTTTTAAGAGCTCAATTGATCGGACATTTGTAAATATTAGTACCCTCAAAAGAGTGAAAAAAGCGGTGATGGCATAAAGACGGAGAGCATGAACCCTCTATAGCTCTGGGATTTAGAAATAAGTGAAAACATACTCCAGTGGAAAAATACTTTAGGGCAAGCAGCTCATGGATTTGATCAAAAAGTCTGCGTTCAGATGCCATATGTAATACTGAAACCTGAAAGAACAGGAAAAGTAGACAAAGGACGCTGATAAACAACATGTGCTCTTTGGAAAGACTGTGTCTGCTGTCACAAAGACCTTTAGGACTTTAATAAAATTTAAAAAAAAAACAAAAAAAAACGTCTACCCTCTGACTACTAGGTTGGCTATGACGCTGCTCCTCTCCTTGAAACCTTCTGACAGACTAATTTTCAGTGTTTTCTTTGGTATTCCCTTATGTCCATCCCTCCACGTCTTGTGTCTGACCCTTCCTGTCCCTTGAGTGGACGTTCGCAGCTGCAGCCGATTACAACCTGTAGAATTTCATTTGTTGCCGACCAGTGTGACCGTCAGAGGTCAGAGTCGGACGCATAGATCATGTCGTAGCCTCTTGTTTACAACGCACGCTTCTTATCCTTCAGACATCTACACCACAGACAACAATGGTGCAACAGGCTCTGGCGACAGTGTCAGGGCTTTTGCAATCTGTGCGTTCATATTTTCTACGCGTGTGTTTCAGTGTCTGCATACCACAGTTATCTTCCATCTGCCAGCTGAACAAACAGCCAATCATCCCATGCTGTGTTCTGTCATGTACATAACAGTGAAGATATTATTAACAGGAGCATTGTAGCATGTAAATCACATGTGTCTCATGTTTCAATTATGCTCGTTTCCTTTTTATACCGACAATATCATGCAGCTGTGTAAATGACAAATTGTAACATGTACAAAAATAAAATGTTTTATATAAAACTCCAGGTCTTTTTTCTTTGAATGACTGATGTATTGGCGTCTTCAACTATGCTGTTGGACCAGGTGTTAGGCCGCTCCGGGATAATCCAAAGAGCAGATTAGCCTCAGCAGGTTTGGATTAGACTGGTCTGTGTCCATGACAGTTTCTAAAAGAGCGTGCACCAGTAATCAACCTGCGTCACACGTATTGCATGTGCTGGGATTTGGCTGTGCAGTTAAACGCCTGTGAACAAGCAGGAGACGGCGTATAAACATTGCGATGGTGAAACAGGACTAAAGTGAAGTGTGAAAAAAATTGGATCCAGCTGCTCTTTTGTTATGCTTCTCACACAGGTTTTCTTAGTTCCAAAGAATTTGTATTATATTTGGTGTGGTTTGGTGAGGTCACCAGTTATGTTGATGGCCAGTGAATGCGTCATTTAATTTAATTTTATCTTAGTTGATCAAAATCACCATAGTAATGTGTGTTTTCTTTGCGTCTCAATGTCAGAGTTAAAACTTTATGACAAGGGTGAGTGGTAGTAAGTATAAATATGAGGTACTTTACTGGAGTATTTCCATTTTACGCACCTTTAGGTGTACTTCTGTCACACATTTTTCATTTTCTTCCTGCCACATCTACAAGTTTTTATGTCTCATCTGAATGTTTGTAATAAACTGGAAGATAAAGTGTTCCTTTTTGGGTTGTGAAAGTTCTCTTTAAGATAAATAAACTGGAAAAATCATTGTCATAAAACTGAAAAAAGGACTTCTTTCTGAGCTCATGAAGAGTTCACTTTTTTGGAGATTCATGGTGCAATGACGCTTCATGTATGTGATAGTCTTGCAGAATATAAACAACCTACACTACTATGAGCTCGGCCTTAAACATGTACAACAGTAAAATGCAAAATACACCTTATAATGCAGCAGGAATATGAATAAAAAAAACATTATATAATAGTAAAACACTGTGAGGGACTTTTATTTTTCATATTTGATTTACATTTTACTGATAATACATACTTTTGCATGAGTAAGGTTTTAAATCCAGAACTTTTACGTGTAGTTGAGTGTTACTACAGTGTAGTATTTATACTTTTACTACAGTAAAGGCTGTGAATACTTCTGTTATCACTGCAGGCAAAAGCAACAAGTGTTCTGCACTGGCCCAGCTTGGAAATGTGACCTGTTATGAAGTGTCACTATAGTTCAGGGCAGTGGGTGAGAAATGAAAAACACCAATTTGGAAACGGAATTATGACTGCATACTGACAGACTGACATGTAATGTTTTCATGCTGGCGGACTGAATTTGGCCAGAGGAATGAGGAATGGGTGAGGTGTCCCACGGTGAAGTATGTTCCCGACCAGGTGGGCTGATGTTTCTCCAACTGAGAAGAGCATCTGCCTCCAGTTTTAGACGTCCACAGACTGCATGCCAAATTGCTTGCCACATAATTTGTGGCAACGCAATCCCTGTGGAGCCAGGCTCTGGAAAGTACACTGGATGATGAAAAACGGATTCAACAGAATACAGACTCCCTTTGTGTTTCTCTGCGTTTAATACTAATAAAAGCGGGCTGTATCCGGGTGGCGTCTTCAGCTTTTACACATTAACAGTCACAGAACAGTGAAGTCCACATATTTTACATCTGCATCGACAATCCTCAGTTAGTGATACAGTTTCCATAATCATATTCCACAGTCTTACACCCCTTTTATTTTGATTCTGCTGTTTTTCCTTGTTTACAACCACAAAATATACTGTTGATATTTAGCTATTTAGATTTTTTTTTTAACCGAGAGAAAATACTGAGCCAGTTATTAACCTGCATATCAGTGGAGTTTCATTATTCATTATTAGGATTTTACCGTAAAAAGAATAGAAAATAGCAGGTCATCTGTGTGCTTCAGTTCCAAACTGAGATACAGGATGTTTATGAGGGAACAGAAAAGAGGGGAATAGGTGTGATGGTTTTCCTGTGCAGCCACAAGGGGGCAATCTATCTGTCTTTCTCCATTATAAACGGATGCCTCTATATCAGCTCAATAAAATTCAGTTTTTGAGATTTAATTTAAAATGGGCACGTACTTCAGTACATGGGAATCATTCCAACCATTTAGATCCATGTAAAGCGTATGTAATTACATGAGTAAAGCTTGTAATGTTGTTTCTGGTGGTGCACACTTTGAGAAGCTGAATGAATAAGTGATTCCATCGCTTGCCCACTGTACAGACACAACATCGTAAAGATAATCACTTTCAGGATTTAGTGAGTAAATGAGTCTCCTCATGTGCAGAAATAGCATGTAATTATACTGATAAGCCTGTAGAGGTGTTAGTTGACATCTCAATAAGTCTGTAAGCCATTCTCTCTCTCTCTCATCTGCGCAGACTCTTGTTAAGTGTCTTATAAAAGTGTGATTTATGAGCAGATAAATGACAGAGTGATCAGGGAGTTCAACCCTGGCCCTCACCATGCATGGCTGTGAAACACTAGACCCAAACCATGACGGTTATCTGCAGTATCTGAGCAGTGTGAAGAAGAGTTTCCCATCACTGTGGAAAACAATCAGCACCTGGTAACTGAAAAACTGCACTTTCATTTATTACTGTGTAAATATGCATTTTGACTCACACTGATATGATTACAGTCAGCTCAGCTTTCAACATTCCTTCTCGCCCTCTTCCGTCTCGTGACTTCCTTTTGTATCTTATGACAGTAATGTGTTTTCTTCCTCAGCCTCATGCGGACCAATTAATGTCTCCAGTATGCTTTCTGGGAGTGCATATCAGAGGGAAAAGCGCGGCAGAGGAGAGCGAATGGGAGTCAAAATCAGAGAAAGAATCAGAAAGCACGTGGCTGGATTACTGCTCTCTTTTGGGCTCACGTGCCTCACCAGGACTGTTGTGCTTGTAATGGGTGATCAAGAGTTCACCGGCAGATAGAAGTGTGCAAGTTATCATTAGCATTTCAAAGTCCTACTGCCCTGATGGACCAGGCCTCAAGATCAAGTCTGCCTCTATGCAAAGTTTTTAGGTATAAAAAAAAAAAAAAAAATCAAGACTTTTGCTGTAAGCACCATTCAGAATTCCTGTTTTGCAGCTGTGGCCGGTCCTTTTGTTCCTCTGTGCACTGTAAAATAGTACACAAGTGGCTATAAACAACATACTCAAAAGTGAAGTATTTTTATGCATTCTGACTTTCTTAGTATATGTCACTCAGTTATGCATGTATGTATGTATTTATAATATAAAGTCCATTATAGTCACAGCCTTCACTGAATGGGAACACATACATGCATTTGATTGAGTGGTCTATGCTGCAAATAGGATTAAACCGCTTAATAATTGGGTGCTATTTTCGCAATTTTACCTCTTTCACTCAACTTTTTAAAATGTAATTTTCTGCAGTTTATTCAAGACAGTCGTGCATGTGATTTGAGGAGTCAACGTGCTTCAGCCAAAGTACACATCTGATCATAAAACCTTGTGTGAAACGGTCTCCCCCACAGCTTCCCAAACAGAGGCGATGCTGCGTTTGATATATGATATTCTTTACCTTTACATAACCAGTAAACCTACAGTCATGCCTTTTTTTACTGCATCATCGGACTGGCGTACAGAGGTTAAAGCCTGACCTCTGCCTTAAAACCCTCAAGCTCTTTCATTTTTGTACAATGTTACTTCTATTCAGATTTCATTTGATCCTATTCCTGACCATTGAAAACTATATATATGTGTGTATGTCTAATACTTATGATGGACTGAATAATTTGAATAAACCAGTTGAGAAAAAAATTTACTTCTAAAGCTAAATAAACACTTTAAAAACCATCTTACATAGCTGAAAATCAGATTTAATTAAACTCCCCAAAACTAAGGTACTTAAAATTAACTCCACCTTTAAGACACAGTAGATAGTAAACCATTTTTAACAGATCTAGATTCAGATTTAGATCTATTTGTAAATCTGTTATCTGTTTATATTTCCTCCTTTCTGCTCGTCTACGGCGGCAACATTAGCTGTTAGCCTCAAATTTTAGCCTGCAAATGTCAACAAATGATCCCCAGCAGAGATTAAACATAAAGTCCATCTAATCACAGAGGGATGTGTGAATGTTACAGCAGTAAAACGCAACATGCATCAATGCTACAGTAAAATGGATCCAAAAACATCACATACAAAAATAAAACGCCGACAGAGACTAATTGACTGCTTTTGCTCCCCTACATGTTTTTATCAGAATTATTTTCATTTCATTATTACATTTTTACAAGTCTACACAAAAATGGTCCATAATAAACAAAGTAGAGCACAGTACTTAGTAGTAAAAACAAAATGATGTTTGATTACATGGATTTATTCTCTCAGTTAAGTCATGTAATCACATTTAATACGATCCATTTGAGTCCAAAATACATTTGACTCCCAAAGGTTCCAACGGTTTCCTTCATTTCTGTACAAAATAATAATAATAATAATTCTATTATTACATTATATATTTACATATAGTACCCTAGTCTTACTGAAGTCCTATTTTCCAAAAATAGTAGACGGAGGCTCTTCTCCAACTCCTTTTACCATCAGAGCTTTACTTGCCAGCATTAGAAGTATTAGAATGACTTCCTCATGTTGTCTTAAAGAATCAGGAACATTTCCAAGAAAACATTATAATGGATTTGGTGATAAGTATGCGAATATAGAACTTTTGTTTGTAGTGATTAATGGATCTGAATGTTTCTTCCACTTCTGCTGAGTGAAATACTACAACTGCTTTAGAGAAAGTATGATAATGTAATAAGATCTGAGCCCACACAGACTTTCCTCTCTCATAACTGTGTGGCCACTCAGAACATAATTCTGTCGCTCTTCTGGTGTTTTTTACTTTGCAAAGAAGATCATATGGACTATTTTCATACAGTTCATATTATTAAAGTAATATCCAAGGCAGACATGGTCACATCTACTCTGATACTGACTTCTGGAGATACATTTAACATAATGGGGTGTTGATTTCAGCATGCCGGGGGCATTACCCCATTTTTCAACCTGCTTCTACTTCTCGTCCTCCTAAATCCCATAAGAAGCATAATTTCAGTGTTTTGGCAATTAAAAATGATGCATTGCACTTTGTGATGGTTAAATTCCTTCCTCTTGGTTGGCGGTCGCTGCTAAGGGCTTCTCTCTCTGTCACTGCGAGGTCTGGTGGTTGTGAGGTAACCTCCGTGACGGTGATTTATACCACACAGATGTTTGGGGATGAGCAGCCTTCCCAGTGTGTGCATGTCTGTGTAAAGATTGTAATGCTATTAGCGGTGATACACAATAGTGTGCAGGGGAAACACTTAAGGCCCTATAGCACTGAAATGAAAAGAGATTTTTTTTTTCTCCTTTTGGCGAATGAGGTTCAGTCAGAAAAAAGTTGATTATTTTTCAAGCATCCGCAGTCGTGATATGTATTTCTTCTCATGATGTTCCTGCTTTATCAAACTGATTGATACTGCAAAATGCAAAACAGAAAAACGGCGTGTTTTAGGGTAAGACTTATGTGTCCTTACCACAGAATGAAGATTTAAGTCAAAAGCAGCCATTATCCTCATTCTGTTTTAATCAAGGGAAGATTCAGACCAGGTTGTTTGGCAGAAACACTAACCGGTTGGCTATTTATCAGCATGTATCAGTTGGATGTTTGGCACTGGTGATCCCTCTGTTTTGGTGATTGTTGTTGTGTTGTACAAACACTTGACTCACGCTAATAAGTTGGGATGGCCTCTGAAGAAACCCTTTGAGGCCTGATGAGGCATTTGTCCCCACTGACACAGAAAAATGCAATTAGTATGTTTTTTTCTTTATCACTTTTCCAGTTATGTTCCAACGCTCTAATACGCAGGACTTACGCCATGACATTATTTATAGCAACACTGGAGCTGGTTTATCAGAAGTGTGAAAAACATGATCTCAGTTGTGTTGTTCCAGACTGCATGTCAGCATGGGCGGGTGGGAACAAACAACCCCTCATTGGGAAAAGATGTAGCAGGGAACCCTCCTCTGGCCCATCAACACCTCATCTTACAGAGTAGGGCCGGACGGTGTGTCTTTGAATTAGGAAGAATCTGCTCAGCTGTACCCTCTGAGCTCACAAACTGATGTCACTAGTCAGCTTTTAGAGGCTGAAACGTTCATAAATGTAGGAAAAAAAGATCCCCTTTTTACTACTTGTGATTAATTGATGTCTTGCTGTTAATAAAATGAATATTTCACAGCTTTTGCTCTTTGACACAACGATGGTTTGGGAGTCTTTTTGGCTGCACAGTAGTCTGTCTCATTTGGATTGTTAATGAGGGTTATGTTACAGACTAAAGCCAACTGAATAAATGCAGATCAAAGCTATGAAAGCTTCGGTCGCCTTTAAGTAAGCAGTAATGACTTCTTGCTGTGTACTGTCACTGTGACATCAGTCAAAGTGACTAAAATGATCCACGCCAAACCGGGGCTGCTGTACGGCTGGCTATGTTCACCATGTTGACCGGCATTTCAGACTATTGACTTAGACAGTTTGTGGAAAACTATTTCAAGTAGCCCCTTCTTTTGTCCCCAAATTATGTCAAAATTGGTGTTTGGGATTGGCTGCAGATCCCACTTTCCATCTTAACCCCACACACATGTGTTTGTGACTGTTGACCTGCTGGCAGGAGCATCAAGGCAGCATGTGGATTGAAGTTTGTTTAGTGGAAAAGGACATCGACTAACATAGACAGTGTGAGAGTGAGGCCCAAATGCTGTCTGAACCTAAAAGAGGAGCTGAAAGAAGCTGAAAGATCTGAATGTGTAACCAAACCACAGGCCTTTGAGGTAGATCTACAATAATACATTTAAATAAACTGTCTGTTGCTTTTCACAACATTCATTTCACATGTGCAAGGTTATTTCCTTTAGTCTCAGCAGATCTGAGTTATGCTACTTGTTGGATACTCCCAGTCAAGCAGCTTTGATGTCTGTATGTAATCTCTCCTTTCTCATCATATTTTTTGTCTGTCATTTCTAGTGGTGAGAACGGTTTCTTGTTTTGCCTCTTAATATTTCTATCTCTGCCAACCATTATTAATTTTACAACTCTTTTGGATTCAGTACATTCCATTCTTGGATTTCCCTTCCTGCTAACCGTTTTCACTTGGTTGGCTAAAAGAAAGTCAGAATATCAGTACATGACATCACATTCACTACCAGAAAGACACAGATGTCCACTGAGAAAGTAACTACTAAAAAACATAAAACATAACAACACCAATGCAGTTTAGGTGTGATTCCCAAACTTTCTCAACTCAGAAGCCAAAAGAGAAACTAAGTGTTTTTTTTAGATCCAAAGTTAGATCTACATATTTACCAGCTCTTCAACTGCAAAAACACTGGCTCTGGCTCTCACCATTTCTTTCTTTTTTTTTTTTTTGTGATGTCTTTTATTTATTTTTTTTTCCTGTTGCATCTTTTATGCTATATCCATTTTAATGTTTTTACAACTAAGGTCTCCTTCTCTGTTGTACTTAGGGTTAAAGTCTCTCTCTCTCTCTCTCTCTCTCTCTCGCTCTCTCTATTTATCTATCTATAG
>JAPQRQ010000015.1:16752985-16792076 GCA_037367365.1 Apogon talboti | reverse complement strand
TCATACAACCCACCTTTGGTTACAATCTACACTCAAGAAAAAAATAAATGCACACTCAATTTTTGGGAATTTTGGGTGTACAGAATAATTTTATTTTTGAGATCAACCAGTTTAATATAAACCCTACATCCATTTCTAATCTGCAGGCCATATATATGTGTGTGTGTGTATATATATGTAAATCCAATTCCCAAGCATGGATGACAGGTAAGCTTTCATCGCTTTTTGAAACTGATCTAACTCCAGATTAAATGGGTGCTGAAACTTAAAATCTAGATGCTGGATTTTGTTCAAATACATCATGGAGGCATCAGAATAACTTTGACCAAAAATGAAGTCCTACTGTTTATAAATACCCAGTCAACTTTATCCAGCTGACAGCAGTGAACCATTGGGTAATCCCTAGTGATAACACATGCTGTGTATCCCATGGAGTCTTCTCTGTGTTACATCATACACCTCTCCTTTCCTTTGGGACATGGTCCTCTTCTGGGCCTTACAGCAGTTGTAAAATCTATCCATAAAAAAGCTGTCAAACAGCACATGAAAACGAAAAGATCAAGTTGCTAAACTGACTTAACTGTTTCATTATGAAGGATTTTGGTGTACAAAAAAAAAAAAAAAATCTAAACGCAGACCATCTTACTTACTTTACAGTCCCAAAGACAGTATTAGACTGCTGTAGAATATTACTGAGTGTGTGAAATGCTGAATGCTGAATATGATCCTATGATTCTGTGAAACATCTGAGTTGTGGCTGGATAAACCCACTATCAGCCCTGCTGCGCTTCGATCTCTCAGTTTGTTTAGCTTGGCCCTCCCGTTGACGTCTTTCTTCTCATATCTGTGGTCCACAGTGATAATGTTTTAGGGACATGAAGCTGTGTGGAGGAAACTGCGGTTTACCGACCAATAACATTCTGAGCTCAACAGGAGAGGATGTCTTAAATCACTTTCAATCACACCATCCCTTTTAAAGAATCTTTCCTTCCATATTTTTCTTTTCGATCTCCATGTTTTCTCTCTCTTGCCTCTAAATGCGTATCTTATTTTACCATCTTCGTTTTACTGGTCCTCTTTAGTTTTTACTCTTTTCACTGGCTTATAAATATTAAAGGATTTTGTAGCCTTGCCCTTTACGCCCTTTGTTAGAGTCCCACTGGCAGGGTGACATCTAACCACATCTGTGACCAGACTTGATGAGCTCTTTGGTATTTTGGAGAAAAGATCTGGCTCGAGCACAAAGGCTGATGAAGTGATCAGAGGAAAGCCTCATATCATGTCTGAACTTACACTGACCTTTGATCGGATTCGATTAACTTACCGATCTTAAGAGACGTGGATGTCGTAGATGATGCAGACATGATTAAAATATTAAAGTTACCTCATGTGTCTGTGCACAACGGAAACTGTTTCATTCACAATGGTCAGTTTTTCCTGTTTTTACCAAATATATTATCTTAAACAAAGTAAATACAATACTCCGACATGTTTGGAGTCTTTGTTATATTGCGGATATGAGCTGTTGGATGCTGCGCGGTCACATTGCATCAACTTAAAATCAGCCGCGTAAGTGCAAAACATGTATTTTTAGAAACACGGCCAGAGTCTTTTTAAAATACAGTCTTGGGTGTAAAACCATCCACATGAAGCATCCTTCTTTGTGTTGGGTTTAAACAGATCTGAACTCTTTCTTTTCTTTCCAGAAAGCGACAAGCCCCTTGGCCAACTGCTGATCTTAGCAACGCTGTTATTTTTTGGTTTCCAGCCAATAGTAAGAGTTGTTTCTGACAGACATATGGAAACCAGATGGTCCTTTGCCCAAACAAATCTTCCAGTTCTTTACCCAGTATATGTAATCAGGAGATTATGCATACACACCAACCTGTCAGCTGAAGGTAAACAACCACATCTTGTGCTGTTTGTTGTATTTTACATAGTGTAACACAATGCATCTACTGTATATCTGTGTGTAATTTGGACCTTTTTATGTCGCCGTTGTCCTTGACTCACTAATTATTGTCAATCTCAGCCTGTTGTTTGTTTGAACACTTTACAGTTTGCACGCATCGGTGCATCACGTCGCCCACTTACATCCGTCTGTAGGGAATGTAATGATCTTTGGAGGCATAATGTGAAAGTATGTACATCTGTGTGTGTTTGCATGCGTCTGAGTACGGTGTGTGCACAGTCGGCCAGGTGGATTAAGGAATGTTATGGAAAATGAAAAAGGCCTGTGAGGGAGAAGGGCCAGTTGGGGTGACTGTGGCATTTGGAAGAGGGTTGCAGTTTTTCCAATCTGTCCACTGTTCACCTGCTCACAATTAGACCTGGATGTCTTTGCTCCTTTCTCCTTCTCTGGCCTCTGCAATCACTGTCCAGACAGGGCCTCTCACACACATGAAGGACGGGAGGGAAGGCAGTAAAGTTAACTTCAGACATCCCCCTTTATGTCAGTGAATTAAGCTTTAAGACCTTGCTATCAAAACGTAGTATTTCAAAGCATTTCATACTGACATGTGTCTCCCTTCTTTGGGTATTTATTGTGGTTGAGATCCTCCAAAACACTTTAAAAAAGCAAGTGCAGCTTCAAGTGGGAGGATTCTTGTATTAGACTTGACTGGTTAAGTTGGCAGCTGAAATATTAATGGAGTCACAGTTAATAGTATGCTATTAATGTCATTTCCAGATCAAAATAACAAGGGATGATCACTATTCTATTTATTCTATTTGTCCCTGATCAGGACGACATAAAAACTATTGGACCAATTTTCATGAAACATGTTAGAATGGTAGCCTGTATATTTTGGAGTAGTTTACCCCCAGGATGACATTAAATGAAGACCTTTGTTACCATGGTTAACAGGATAACTACATAAACTAACCAGTGGTGTCAGCATGTCATAGTCTTTAGTTTGATAATATTGTACAGAGACAGGAACTGTAGACTATTTGGCGACTCTGAGTGACTGATGTTTATCTGTTGTGTTATATTATATTATGTGGAATTGGTGTCATTGAATTTTTACCCATTCAAACATGTGATGTTTTAAAGTCATTAAGGTCGTCTGTGTTTCAGCTGATGGTTAAAGGTTAACTGTTTCAGACATCAGTATCGTCTTAGAATTTCCCAAGTGGAGCATCCATATTGATGATACTCCAGTTTATGAAGATGGACTTCTCAAATAACAGAAGCTTTGCTGTTGGATGACAATTATTTGCTTCAATTGGAAGTGTCTGAATTAGATAATGGTGCTTTCAGGGGTCTGAGTCAGTCCTACCTGAGTCATTTTGTGAAAGGTCAAGGGTTTGATGCCTGCAGCAAGTCAGACTTTGACATTAGACTTATGAGCAAGAGATGAGGCTGCCTTGATTTCCATTGTCATCTGTTGCAGTTTCCTTTCAGTTGAGATGTTTCATTTAAGCTTGTTTTCTTCGCTTTACATAAGACAACTCAACACATTTTATTCACAGTTTTAACTTCCTGATGTCGAAAACAATCACCACTAATTAATAAAACAGGTCTAAAATTCAAAGTGGGCTGTGTGATGTCAAAGAAAAAAGGAATAAAATAAACTTTTGGTATTTGGAAGTTTGAAGAGTTCTTGGAAAGAGTTCAGCCCCAGAGCCAGGGCCCATAGAGTTCAGCCCAACTGTCTGGCTGACGCTCCAGCAGGTACTACCTGAGGGTGGCTGTTTCAAATCCTCTTTTCAGTGGCTGGAAACTATTTTAATGGGAAACACAGGGGTGGATAGTAAAAAAAAAAACCTAGAGTTAGGAGTTAGAACTTCCTTCTTCTCCAGGTCCAATTAGATGCTGGCCTGTTTCTGTCAGGAATCTTTCAGCAGTTTTTCAGGAATCCATAGTTTATTGCACCCGCAGCACATCTCTCCACAGACACTGACAGGAGAGGATTAAGTAAAACCCCACTTCTTGAGTATTGACACTTTGATGTGACATAACAGTCACAATGCCCCTTTTAGTAATGAAGTGGGGTATTATGTAATAATTGCTCCTGGTAATTTGCTGGTTAATGTGCTCATTTGTATCAAATTAAACGCAATCAGGCATTAGCATGGTCATTACAGACCTGGCCACGACTGCTGCCATGGAGAATATCTCCCACATGCTGCACATGATGTCAGGTTATCTGCAGTTCACAGCAGTGGATTCTACTTCCATTTACTGACAGAGTCTCTTAGGTGTGTATTCGTGAACTTTTATGCACTTTGCGGGGCAATTTAAGTCCACTGTGTCCCATTAAATGACTACGGGGTGTGTTTCAGGAGTCCTGATGGTTTCCCTTTCTTTTCACCACTTATTAAGTCCAACAATGGATGGATGTAATGATGTTAAAGGCTTTATTGTTAGAGAACAAAATAAAAACGAATGCAGATTATATGAGTAATCTGACAAACACAACAAGTATATGATGAAATCTAATTAACAGCATTATTTACTGTCAAATATATTTTATGATTGATGATATTTTATGATCATTAAAATAAGTGCAGCAAAAAGTTCTCTGTGACTAATTGTGTTTTAAGTAACATTCAACTTTCCTGGAAGTGAGGAACGTCTATTTAAGAGAAGGCCGATGGCGTGCACTGGAAAATGGTTGTCAGTGAAGTTAAATATACACCATATGATTTGTAGTTAATGGTCTAAAATCATCAGCGTGGTCCTTCATTTGTGTCATTTGAAGAACCGTATTATTAATAATAATTTGGAGATCACTGCCATCAGCCCTGAGTTTAAACACCATGCTCCCATCTTTCTGCTTTGACATGTGAAAACTTCAATTAATTGCAATGTGACACTACACATTTCTAACCAAATCCAGCTGTAAAAGAGTCCCATGGGATTTTCTAAACCCTGACGGACCATCCTTGCTATAGAACAGTCTATAACACATCCCTTTGCATCGTGTATGGTTTATGTTCAGGCTGTAGGGTGGTGCAGATAAGATACCAACCCATGCTGGATGTGGTAAACAGTGAGGGTCCCTGCGCATTTGTATTTAATCCAAGTCCTCACTGCTTTTATTATTTATAATCCTCCCCCGCAGAGCAGAAAATCCACTCTCACTGTGAGAGCAAGTGGATGAGAAAGGAATGTTTTTGTCATTAGAGGAGTTTGAACCCATAGTAAACAAGCGCCTCACATGCTGATCCTGAGGAAGGGGCCACAGAGTGTTTTACTTAAGACTATATGCAGCAGTGTCAGAGCTGCTTACACTCATCGTATCCAGACTTCGGTCTGTATTTCACTGTAAAAGGGTCATTGTGAGCGAATCCTCTTTACCCCTCTTAGCTCTTGCGAAATTATAATTACATATAGTTTCATACAATCTGAGGCTTGAATTACTCTTGACCACTTTCAGTAATAATTCAATTCATCCATATAATTGCTAAGATTTGCCTCAACCAGAATAAAGGCTGATGAGATCAATATAAGTGGTCAAAGGATCATAGAAATGAGGGCTGGTGCAAAATCTACACATGTAGACATTCATAAAGGTTTACAGACAGACTTATTTGTACTTATGTGTTATTTCATTTACAGTTTGTTGTTTTAATTCTTTTTTATGAATTGGTTTGATTATCTTCTAATATGGAGATCCTGATTATATTACTGATTTTAGTCAATTAAATTACAGCTCAAATTCAGCCAAAGTCTAATACAATGTTGTAATGATTCAGAATGTGCATTTACAGGAGGCATATGGACCATTCAAAAGGCTCTACTTGCATGAATAGAGAACTGTTATTTCCAATGCCTGAGTCATTTATATCTATAAAGTAGCTGGTCCACATCTTTGAATTAAATTGTTTTTACGTTGTCGGTTGCACTTCAGCCTTTCAGTTTATTTATATTCAATCTATATTTAATATTTGGTGTATGGAGCTCTGTCACAAGCTTTTAAAGTTTTTAAAGCCAGATCTCCTGTGTGAAAAGTTTTTACCAGAAGCTTGAATAAGCAATGAAACATCTGGAACTTTTGAGGAGCAAAGTTTGGGGGATTTTCGGATCTTCTTTTGTTCATAACCTGGACAGTTTTCATTTTTCTTTAAGTATTGTTTTCTGTGGCTAAACAATTCTATCCTGTCTCTTCTACTTGAGTACCTTCAATCGATCATTTTGTGAATAGCGTGCCAACACGATGCGCTAACCAGCCCCGTGGCTGAGCAAACGTTCCCCTGTTTGACATGAAGACAAATAGATGAAACCCGGCTCAGGCACCTGTTGAGAGTTATATGTATCTCCTGTGAGGTCAAACAAGGACTGCTGTGCATCCACGCAGTGCCTCTTACTTTATCATCTGTCACACGTTGATTTACTCTGGTTTGCATCCAGCTCAATTCTTTATTGGTAGACCCCATTTTTTCCTCTGAATCCACAGTCCAGATGGTTTATCAGATAGATGAATTGGCAGAAGAATCGAAAGCAGGAGTAATAGTCGTATCTGTGGTTTTCAGGCTGTTGTGTCATTTACTGTAAACTGTGGTATTAGTCTTCTGTTCGGTAAGTGTGAAATGATGTGATGTGAGGTGGGTGATTATTTTCCACAGTCTAGTGCGTTGGCGTTGCTTTGCTCTCACCTACTGAGCTGGACTGCAGCGTATATGTCCAAATCTCTCCTGTCTTCCCCCGTCCTGACTTCCAGAGCCTGTCTTAGTTTGATCCTGTGGTTTATTTGTCTTAATCACCCAGAGGAACAAAGACGGAGCCGGAGACCAAAGAGGGCTTAGTACAATCATATTACCCAGCCAGGAAAACAAACTCACTTCAATCAGAGTCTCCCCATATTCTCTCTGTCTGTCTACTTCTTTCCTAGTTGCTTAGCCACTTCATAATAATTTACCTTCCCAAGTGACAGGCCTTAAACTGTTTCAGAATGGCTTTACACTAGCTTAGCTAAGGGCAATATTTCACTGTGATCGAAAAAAAACCCCATCAAAAGTAGATTGAGCTGCTAGCATTTCGCCCTCACAAGTATTTTCTCTGTTTCATCATCCAATGTTTTTCCAGGGTGAAAGCAAACATCATCTTGCAGTGTGCATGTTATGTCTACAGAAAGAATTACAGTGCAAACATGCAGTGTTAACCTTTGCAATCATACAAATGATGTGGTGCAGGTAAGGAATGAAGCATGCAGTCATGCATTGTGTACTAATACAAACAGTTTATCCTTTGGTGTCTGGCCGCTTCCTCTGCTCGCTCTGTTGTGTGCAGACTGACCAAGTTTTTGCAGGACTCATGTACAGTACAAGACTGACCTACGGAAGTGAGCCAATGTTCCATCATAAAACATTATTTCAGCTTTAAAGATGATGCTGGCTTTTTATTTGAAAATAGGAAGAGGTGAGTAGTTTTCAATATGTTGGGGCCTGAAAATGACTTAAGCATCAAGTGCATCTGCTTTGTGATTTCAATCGTGATGTGTAACACATAAAGATCTGCTGTTTTAACTATTATCAATGATGCTCCTTCTTCCCTGTTTGACTGGTCTGGGTTTTACATTTGAATTCTTAATGGACTGATGGAATTGCAGACAAAGCAGTACATATTGTAATATATGATTGCTGGGTGGTTAATAACACACCTCACTGAGGAAGGTCTGTTTGCCGTCATCGTCTTCTTTTTTTGTTATACTTTAGTGTAAGTCTTTGGATCCTGTATGGGAATAGTTTGATATTTCAGAGATAGGAAACAAGAATGGTGAGATATTGAAAGTGGGGAAAAAGACACAACCAATCCAGACAGAATAGATCGATGGTCACAGGCACTCAGAACGACATAAGTGAGTGCACATTTGTCTTCATAAAGGACAAATGATACAAAATCTACTAAAATTCCCTCCCTGAAGGACCTCTACAGCACCTGCTGCCTCAAGAGGGCATGCAGAATCATGAGAGACAGTACACAACCAGGACACCGGGTGTTTGAGCTGCTGCCCTCTGGCAGCAGATTCAGGGCGCTATGTTCACAGACAAACAGACTCAGGAACAGTTTTTACAGCAGGGAAGTAGCCCTAATTAATGGACAGACTGAGCTTGGACATGGCTAGCTGTTCGGTAAAATATAGGTTTTACACACTGTAGTTTTTATTTTTGCACATATGCATATTTTTGCACACATAGTTTCTATCCGGTGTATAGCTTGTTCTATTTCTATTTTTGTGTTTTTTTTTAAATTGTTGTGTGCCTTCTCTGCACCATGTGTTGTAGTACTTCAATTTCATTGCACTGTGTACTGAGTATGATTGTGCAATGACAATAAAGATTTATCTTAATGTTAAAATATACTAAATAGGTGCTGCATTTACACTGCAGCAGTGGCATGAGTCAGGACGTAGGAGATATCAAAAAGGGCTGAAGTAAGAAAGTTATATGTTTCTCATCATCACAGTTTTAATGACAAAAGACATAGATATGGTTTCTAACTGACCATGATGACTTTTGATCTGACTTGTCCCTTTTTACTGAGAAAAGTTCACAGAATTTACATGCACTTACCTACAAATATGCTGGTCACATTAACCCCAGACTGTGAGATTTCTTGCAGTCATTGATCTAATAAATCTGATAAACAAGAGTTTGACACAAATGACAATGACAGTAATGATAGCACTTAAAAAAAATGGTGTTTATGCGTATAGAAATAACTCCAAAGTAGAGGAAGAGTATGTGGACCTGGTGGAGATTGGAGATGAACTTGGGTTAACAATTTTGCAAAGAAAATTTGAGGTCAGTATTTTAAGCTTGAACAAACTTATGTGTCACATCGATTGAGTTGTCGTTTTATGGTAAATTCTTATTGCTGTTGTGAAGATGTACATCACAACAGTTTCTGTCGCAGGTTTGACATGGGACCTCTTGTTTTTGTTTTAAGCTACAACCAACAATGTTGATGCATTTAGTCATTCTTCATCCAGGACATTCCAAAGGTATTAATTGGGTTGTTGAGACCGGACTAAACAAAGTTAAAGGACGTTAAACCACCCGACTATGGTCCCCTCAGATAGTACCACTTATTTATTCATCAGATTTAGAAGTGGTTCCTTCTTTTACACTAAACTGATCATATCCTGGCTGTAACATTATATTTAACTGACAGAATAACTTCAGGCAAGAGAGCATTTATTGGGAAATGATCTTCTCATTACAATAAGAAGAGCTTTTGTATTATGAAGACAATCGGCTTCCACTGTACATCACATTTGCAAGGTTTTTAAAACTATTGGGAGTGAAATAACAGAGCAGTAGCAGAGCAAAAAAAGTATAAAAAGTGAGACTTTTATGACACCGACATCTGTGTGTTTTTCTGCTGCCAGATTCGTGCTTTATTCCTGTGGATTTGTCTACTATCCTATCTGCTGTCAGCTCTAAGCTGCGTGCCTGATCCTCCCATGTAATGTGGTTATTTATCTTTCAGATGGAGGATCCATCCTGAGAAGTGCACTCACATACAGAAAGTCTGCATATTACACAGGCAGAGTGAGCACACACACAGGCACAAAAAAAGGCACACAAAATGAGAAACACATTGAGCCTTTGGTCGTTCACTCTGAGTGCTTGAATTATATTTTTTCTTCTCAGTCGTCTCTTTTTTTTTCGGTCCTCTGGTCCCCTTAAATCCTTGCGCTCTATCATCCATAGCACTGCTGTCCCCCATGGCTTTCCAGAAAAAAATTACATATTGCCACATGGGAGTTGGCAATAACAGTTGTCTGTCTATCAAAAAATCATCATATTGTGGTTGTCTTATTTTTGTGACGCATGCACATAGGAATTACTCGTCTTGTGGTGTAAATGTGAAGATCCTGAACATATCGATCAGCAGCTGCCATGTTAAATAGGGTTTATTTTTTTCACTTTTAAATAACCTCGGCACATGTGGAAGGACACACGTGTGTTAGTCACCTCGTCGATGGGGGAGGATGTGAAGCAACAACCACAACAACTGTTACAGTAATCATCAGTGAAGTCATCCTCAGGACTGATCCAGGTACTGCTGTGATTTTAAGATTCACGTCTAAACATTATTATCAGACAAAATGACACCGTGATCTGCGTGATAAAGTGCAAGCATACACACGAGAACCAACGCGCGTACATAAGTGCAGCACTTTATGAATAAGCGCGACTGAATACGATTATGACCTGAGGAACTGTGCGAATATTTCATTCCATACATCATATTTTCCACTTTTCTACAGAATGCAGAACCCGTTTATCTGGCAGAAAAACCAGACTTACTGCACTACCACACACCCTGACAGGCACATAATAAATTTCCAAAAATGGAGCAAGGCTTTCATTCAATACATGTATCAGTATTGACATTATAATAAAGAAAAGTGAGAGAATAGTGATAACAGAGGAAGCCGATTCCTACGGTGTGATGTAGTGATTAGTGAAGGTGAAGTATGAGGAGTATGAGTATGTGTTCTTTAATGTCTGTAACATTATTATCCTCAAACTACTCTGACCTGGTATGGAACACTGCAACTTAATAAGCTATTTCTTTCATGGCATCAGCAGATGAAACAGCCTTTGGAAAAAATGAGTGGAAAAAATCTAAATCATTGTCTTTTTCCATACTCAAAATCACAACCAGTCCAAGTGAGGAAACTTGCACAGTCGACTGAGCTGTGAAAGACCTTCTCCTCTTGGCCTCAGTGGCAAATGTTTTCCAATTGCCTGCACCAACTGGAGGGAAGAAGTTGAGAACAAAAAGGCACAACCTTAAAATTTTAACATGTCTGTTTTATATTGATTGAGATTTCGGTGAGGCCTCGGTTGACCCTGCTTTAGAAAAGGCCAAAATTCATTGCAAACTGAAGAAACATTTTCCACTTAAATTAGGAGCGTGCCTCTTTAAGGAGCACATTGTCCAGATGAAGAGAAATTCGTACTGTTTCCAGGAAATCATCTACCTTACCCAAACTGATATGTGTTGGTGAGTATGTGAACTTGTAAACCCAGGTGAGTTCGTAAGATCCACGTCAGCCTTCTCCACCCGTCCACTGACACACATGTCTGGCTGGATGGCGCATGTTGGTGGAGCTGATGATGTGTTGAAAAACTATAAAATGAAAGAAAAGAATGGCAAATCTGTGATGACAAAAGCAGAGCGAGAACAATGTGTCTCAGCTGTTCTCATCTGTCCCCCTCATCCTTCAAAAAACCCAGAGAGAGGAAAGAAGAGCCGCAAAAGGACAAAGGCAGCAAAAGGAGAATAAACCAGAAAATGGACGGGATGGTTAGAGAGTGACCATTTCAAGATACAAAGAGATTTTGTGACATCAGTTAAATTTGATGTGAAGAATTTTAGTAATTTATTGATAACAATTCGCTATAAAAGTATGAAACTAGTTCCTCTTTTCGAGTTTGAAAAAGAAGAAGTTTGCTGAAGACCTCAAAAGCTTCTGTGGAGGTTCAGTCATCACAAACTTTAAGAAACTAATTTTTGGTAAACGCTGTTTCTCAGTTTAAAGTCCCGTAGATCCATTTCATAGTGAAATCTCTCATTTCGTCACTGTCAGGCGGAAACCTCTTATGTCCAAAACTGTTATTTTTCAGGAAATTGGAAAAACAATGTATATTCTAAATAAATCAATGAAGTTAAGAGATATAATCACAAGCCATTTTGAACACTTTTTATTGGTTTAATATTTCTAAACTGTAAGGCCAATGTGAAGACTGACCAATAGAATCGTTGTATGACACAAAAAGAAAAAGACCAAAAATGGACTTGCAGTACAAGGTTTCTGCTTGACAACGGCGATTTGCAGCTTTATTTTAAAATCATGACAAGATTTGTTTGTGATTATTAACTCTGTCACACAATTCTCATGTTTGAAGAAACATAACAGACACAAATATTTATAACTAAATTTGTTCCATTTGGCACTGCTATTTATTCTCTTCATCTCAGGATAACTGTTGGCTGATGTGGAGAGATGGGGAGGACCCAGTACTTGAAGGCATTGAAGTCAGATGTTTTTTGATCATAGACTTGTTTTAACCCTTGAGCGCTTTGTCACTACGCAATAGAGCAGCAGGGGATTTTAAGTCCAAAAAAAATCTCATGCTGCTTTCATACTTTGTTCTTGCCCTTTTTGACCTTTTGGTTCAAGAACTGAAGAAATAAAACTTCGCTCTTTCCCTGCTGTTAGATCGCTGTTTGCTGCAGTAATGTGAGACTGAAGAGAGAATTCAGAAGTCCTTAAGGGAGTCACACACAGTGACACTAATTTAATCAGTCATGGAGCTAAAGGCTTATTATGACGAAGAGACAAAAAAAAAGACATATTTTAGGACATTAGGCAAGAAAAAAAATTTGATGAAAAGGCCTCAAATATGAGATGGAGCAGGGGAAAATAACAATTATAACAGATCAAACTCTTAATATTATTGATTAAATAACCACTATGCATACTTTAAAGAGGACCTACTACAGTCTGCTCATTTTGGGTTAGGGAGTCTATTAGAACTGTTTACATGCTTCAAAGCTCAACACTTCATTTTGTTTTACCTTGTGTCTCTGTCTCCAACACCCCAGTCTGCTCTAATTGATGGGCTGGCTCCGTTCTGTAGCGATGAGCCAACGCTCATGTGGTTGGCATCGCTCACTGCATCATCTGAGGACTACACACAGGTGTGTTTTCTGATGCAGTTGAAACATGGCTCCGGCTCAGCCGTATGAATCCAAGCCTGAATTCGACATGGATTCGTTTATTCCAAATCTGAAACCAGAAATCATCCAGAACATCAGGATTTTGAGTAATGCACAAGTCGATAAGTGGCCATTAGCAGAGTGGTGCAGTATGATGTGATGCAAAGACGAAAGCAAATTGGAGGACTCATTGGTGATCCTGGATTCTCTCAAAGCTCAGCTCTCTAGAATTAAAATGTTGGGATTAAATAACTCAATTGCTACAAACAGAAAAAAGTGGCACATATATGATCAGCTAGTGCAGGACAAGTTGACAGTGATGAACAATTTCATCAGGATGTTTCTGAATTGGAAGCAGTTGATCAAGGAGCTTCAAACCAAACATGATGGCGATTACTATCCATTTCTACAGCGGGAAACAACCTGCAAGCACAAAAGAAAGTTAGAGCCAGTTGATGGGCTTTGCTAGTATGGTTTATTCTTCTAAATTCAACCAACTTTGTATATACTCTCTGTAGCTTGTGAATAAACGATAAAAGGCACTGGTGCATTTATTTAATTATTTTTTAGACCTTCACATAACTCAAAATCTTGATATTCTGACTTCAGATTAGGAGTTATGGTACCTGACTAATACAACCCATCCAGAATGAACCTGCAAACCATTTTTTCACCCATGACCCACAGGTTGAGAAAGCTGGTTATAAGGTTTACTGCAGAAAGAGCAGTAAAAATCCTCAGTGACGTTCATTTACACACAAATTCAGTTCCCCTGAGGATTTATAGATAAAGCCTGTTGTGTCTGAGTTGTGATTGTTGTTTTAAAAAGTGGATTCACAGGACAAAAAAAAAAAAAAAAAAGGTTTTGGAAACACTGCAGTAGAGTTTGGGGAAAGAGGAAGATGATGAAAGATGAACTGGAGAGGAGCAAATGAGCTGAAAACGCCTCCCACACTTTAATGTCAGCTACACTTCAAAAATTCCCATCTGCAGTGCAAGCGAGGTCAATCTCATCACTTTCCAAACTCTTTTATCACAGACTGCAGAATATGATGAATGCATCTTTAATGTGTTCTGGCGTGATGATAGGCCGGGGTTCCACTCCAATCTGTTTAGGGACTTCCTCGGTAGACACACCTCCTCTGGCAGGCGACATCATTTCCTGTCTCGTGCGATGACATGTGGGATATAATCAAGTGCACTGGAGGGTGGAGATGCTGGAATACACACACAGGCACATGTGAGCACACTTGTACACACTTCTTGTCCTTGAGGTCTGGTTCTGGCGGAGAGTCTTGGCTGAGCAGGACTAAAACTGGCTCCAGGAAACATGCACAACCTAGTGGACAAACAGATGCAAGAGTAAACAATAAACACCAATATATACTGTGACTGTGACTTCAAAGAGGGCTCATAAAAACTGTCACCATGTGTTTGCGTTCACTGTATGGCTCTGCAGAGTCTTGTCCCGATATGGTCCGTTTTTGTTAGATGGTCTGTGTTGCACGTGAAGCTTACGTGTTTTTTTTGTTGTTGGCAGAAAAAATATTTATAGATAGGATGATGAGAGACATTGTTTCCATGGGATATAATGGAAGCCTTTTCCGTATACTCATAACTTTTTGGATACACATGGCTTATATGACTGTTCCAATTACTCTTCAAATTCTTTTGAATAGAGCGTGTTTTGTGTTTATATGACATTATGGGGACGGTTGTTTATGCCGTGTGATCTGAAAGTTTAAAACTTTAATAAGCCGATTTTAATTTGACATAATGGTGGAATATACAATCAATTTTTACCAAATGTAATATACTAGTTTATGTCGTGGAAAAATCTTTGACTGGGTGAGAAATAAACCTGTGATATGAAGACAAGTCTGCTGATTGCTTTTAAGACGTAAAATTTTACAGTTTAGCATTATTTTTTTCCCCATTTATGCTTACTGCACATTTCTACTTACTACATATGACATTTGTCTGACAACACTTTTTCATCTTTTTACAGTCCAGTGAAAACAATCTATCTCCAAATTTGCTGATTTTGAAAGTTTATGTAATGAGAGTTTAATATATTTATGTCATGTTGATTTTCCTTGTTCTTTCAGTGCCACATGGCTTTCCTCCACTTTGGCCTGCCATTATAAACAGGTACATATAGATTAATTCTTCTGTCTGTGCCACTGATCACAGTGAGTGTTAATGGCTCACTGCTCCTAATGTGTGTGCTATATGCTAATGTAATTGATAAGGTTAATGCTAATGCTAGGTACTGTGTATGTGTATTAGGACAGCTAAAATACAGAGATTAACTTTCCCTACAGGGATAATAACCTTTAACCTTTAACTAAGGAGCAGCGCTTATTACAGTGCTTCAAAAATTCTATTATTACTTTTCAATGTGTTTTAATTCAAGTGTTCTAAAAGGAAACAAGACTTATGCATCTTCTCCTTATCTATGTTTTTAGGGTGTAGAAAATATACTACATGATGGTTTGATTAGGTTAATTTTGTCTTGTTTTTGATACTATTAAACTGGTCCTTTTGCTGAGGAAAACTGCAGGTGACAGTCAAAACATGCCAAGGTAAAACAAATTCTGATACTTATACTTCTTCCAGAAAAAAGGAACAGTTAAATATGATCCTACATGATGCCCTGATTTTGTCTATCACAGGTGTTTTCAGATTGGTGGGAGGGTTTTAGACATGATTGACAGCTGTAACTACTCATCACTCAACAGCTGTGACCTGGATGTGATGCTACTACTCAGTGACTTCACTTCTTTAACAGCATAAAACAATGTCAGATCATCGATATTAGATTTAATCTTTTTATATGGACCAAGAGGAGGTGGCAGCAGAAGGAAAATGAATATTTTCAAAATCTTTTTTCCCCTGAATTTTGTTCTGAAAGATTTTCTTAAAACCTTCTTGAATTAGATGGAAAATGCAATTGCAACTTGAATTTTTGAAGCTATTTTGTTCAGCAGCTACCAAGCACTATATATAACCTTAAATATCTACAGCACTAAGACTAAAATATACATGTGAATGCAGCGGTAAAATGGAACCACACCATATCTAAAACACTGACATTTCATTTTTAATTTTTGTTAATTTTGCCAACATACTTTTATTTACACAAGGTTGTAGATTCAGAATCCTTTACTTGGAGTGTTTTTCACAAGTAAAGGGTTTGAAGGCATCTTCCAAGACTGAAATACTCAACAAGCCAGACATGGTTGCATGTACATATGTATATAGAGTGACATGTGTTCATGAGTGAAGAGTGGTGGATGCAGCAGGCACTATAAGCCAAAGTAGGTCTGTACTGAACTGTTAGGATATCCAAGTAATTAGAGGAAAACAGAGGGATTGAATTATCACTGATTCCAACACACACATGGACCCAGATGACAGAAACATGGCCGAGCTGAATAAGCAGGTAGTCAAAGTGAAAGACACAACGAAATGCGTTAAACGACCTGCACAGATGAAAAGCAGGATTGCTGGGGATATGCCAGACTAAGTGATGAAAAAAAAGAGCACAGAATAAAAACAGAAATCAAAGAGGGCGGGAAAAATGTATCTCTTTACTCTGAGAAAAGGAGTGTGAGGTAGAGAATGAAGAGAGAAACAGGGGGAGGGTAAGGAGAGTGGGTGTGTCCAGCTCCATCAGTCCCCTCCCTCTACTTTAGAGGTATAGATGGTGCAGGAGCAGCTCTCTGCATCCAGAGGTCCAGTCCACTGAGCTGCACTAGTCCTAAGAGCCACCAGCTCAGAGAAGTAGTACAGCTACTCCACAAACATCCACAGCGTGACTCCTGCAGCTGCGACACAAATACATTTAACCTGTTGTCAAAGAGTTGATTCATCAGCCAGCCAACGCTCAGTGACTGCGTCTTATTTCCTTGTGTCTTCCTGCTCTTGTGAGATTCCTGAACTCAGTCAGACCTCTGAAGTTTGTTCCACCTGAACAGGCCACAGTAGAGATGATGAGGATGAGGATGCAGCACTCAAACAGCTTTCTGTTCATCCTTCTCTTCATTGCTGGTATAGTTCTGTCTGGTCCCTCCACTCCCAGCAGGAGCAGAGGTAAGTCACACCTGCAGTTTTGCATGGAAAGTGATTTTTGTAAACAACTGTTTTGCTGTTTGAGCTCTTTTGCCCTTATCCTTTTCTCTTTCTCTGTGGAAGTTAACAAGGTGGAGCCCTTGGTTTTGCAGATTTTCTGTCTATGAACTGAGTGATTGTCTATGTTTCACACTGATGTCACGGTTTGTAAAAGCGATTTCTGTTTTATTAAGAAATGACAGCCGCAAAGTCTGTTAAAAGATAACTTTTAGAGACAGCCATTTACTACAGAGCTTATTACAATCACCCCTGGTTTCCAAATGTGCATGAACTCAGTAAAACTGGCTGCTCAAACAGAGTTCAGTTGTAATAGTCAAGGGATACATGTGGGATTCTGATCCAAGAGCCTTGCAGAAAACTTTGGCGTCAATACAATGCTGTTGTGTTGAACCCACATCAAAACCAAATAAACTGTCCTTTAGAGCCACCTGACAGCTTTATATAAAATGTAATTAGCCAGTTGTTTTCACTAATTGTCATGTATACACTGTTCTTATCATGCAGCACAATGTAGCCCTTAGAGACAGTGCAATGGACAATCGCTGTCCAATAATAAATATATGATGATTCACGCACGGTTTTAGGTTACACAAATATTATCATGTACAGGGAAAATCCTAATCACTCTTGGGGGAATATTCTTTCCACTTTGAGCAAACACAGTGTCAGATCTTTAAATCTCTTCGCTCCAGGTTGCAGTGTGTCTTTGCCAACAGGCCATAAAAAAATCCTAAAAACAGACTCTTTAATAAGTGATTTCTAGTGTAATATGTGAGACTCCTCTGTCTGATTTCTCACAGTATTCTCAGAAAACAGCAAATTTTCCACAAGCTTTTTTCCATATTCTCTCATTATCCTACATGCAAACACTCACATGGATACACACTATATTCCTGCCTTTAAATTTCGGATTTTTCTTCCCACTCAGTGTATTTTCTATGAGATAAACTTGGATTCCCTCTGAAAACGTTAATGTTTGTAAAAGCGCTTTGAGGTGAGAAGACTGGCATCATTATCAAGAGGTAAATACAGGAGAAATGGTTCCTTCTGTTTTGTAGCTTGCTGGCTGAACTTGGCTTACGGACAAATCTCAGTGTGCAGCTTTGGAAGTCAGATGAAAGAAGGTGTGTGTGTGTTTTTACTTTTGGAACAAAGTTAACTGCCTGTATCTATGTTCTTCTTGGATTGTGATTTTGGATGATGATGTTGAATGTTGAAGTGTGTTTGACTTCTCGTGGCACTGATATGATAATACACTGATGACATGTCTATGCACTGTTAATGTTTTTAATGTAGAACCACTTACAGCTAACCCAGACTAGAACAATATGCCGCTCAGGAAACTACAACCGAGCCAGACAAAACATGTCCACTGGCATGTACAGATTAATGAAAGGGAAATATGGGAAGGGGGGGATAGAGAACAAGATAGATGAAATCAAAACATTTTTAGGAAGTTAGAAAGAAGAAGGATCAGGTTGGTGGAAAGATGGCTGGCGACACATATAGGACGGCAGAGATTGAGCGAAGAAGGTGAAGGATGGAATGAAGCAGAGCCACAGGGGAATGGAAAACAGCTGTAGCCCAGTTGAATCTGACAAGTGGATATATATATAGTGGGAGAGCGGAGAGATCAGCATGGAAGCGGCCAAGGCGGAGAAAAATGTGGGAGTTCGATCCCAGACATGTCTCTCTCCGTGGGCTGCAAGGTGAGGGGTGCTGGTCTCCCTCATCTGAGCCAGAGCAGGACCGGATCAAAGAGGACCCTGCTGTAGACGGTCTGCAGACTCTGGGTATTCCCCATTAAAGCCAGTATAAGTCAGTCCAAATGTCATTTTCTCACCGATTCACTTCTTTCAGACTCTCTTTGCTCCGGCTGGCACTGGCCTCTGAGGTGTTTTCACACTTCATTGCCTTAAATGAAGGTGACTGTTTTACCAAAGTCCATAAAACATCTGTCTCTGTCTCACATCACTGGAAACCAAGTCTCCATTCTACTTCTGCTCTTCCAGGACCGAAACCTGAGAGGCCAAAATACTGTACGCCAGAGCTGCATAAAATCACTCTAAGACTTAAGCCAGCATGCACGCGAAGGCAGAACTGTATGTGTTGTTGATGGAGAGTCAGTTTAATTGATTCTATAATTGCAGAAGTGTGTGATACATAGGAGTTGGGGGGAAATATGCTGTACTAACTATGAGGAGTTATAGCCTCATTGGGTTTAGGGGGATTTACAGTCTGTGGAGCCCAGTTGTGATGTTCAGCGGTTGTGAGTCAAGACAAACTGACATGACTTCATTATTCTGTCATTGCGTCCACCAAAAACTAGCACATTCATTTCAACAAAGACTAGAAAAAGCTCTTTTCCATTGCATATTTTGAAAACAAAACAATCCTTGTAGTCATGCTGCAGGTTTTTTTTTTTTTTTAGGCTTTGGGTATTTATAGTTCATTAGTTTACACATCAGGCTCAATGGAAAAGTCTTGAGATGATCTCAGTGTATTTATTCTTACAGTGCTTGCTTTCATGCGGTCCACCTCCTCATTTGAAGGAAGATAAGACAGAGACAGTGGAGCACAAGGGAGCTGCCAAGGGTGATGATTTGTTTCGTTTGATAATGTCAGGAAGTAAAGTGCAAGTGGAAACGGATGCCAAAACTGCACATATTTTAGTTGCTGTTGCTGTTTAACATTTATTCACAGACAACAAATCCACTTAAAAATATCATGTTGCACTGCAGTTGAAAGTGAAGTGAGTGTGTTTTGCTGACAACCCCATTAACCTACTCCCTTTCCCGGAGGATCATCCATCATTTCTGAGGATCCAAGAGAGCCGCTGCCACGAGCCAAGTTTGTGTTTCCAGTTTAAGGGTGTTTCTCCTTTCCTGGCCAGAAGGATTACACACTCAAAACAAGAGGAATACAATGGCGAACTGTTTATTGAATGATGTGGCATTGTTTGTAATTGTCTTGCATATTTTTTGGCTATCTCCCAGCATTATGATGGATTAACTTTTAATTGCTGATTGATTGGTGCTCCACGGTGCATGAGAGGGATTGGCAGCTTATGTCATAATATTTATTTAATGACAGTGTTAGTATTCACAATGAAATTTACAGTACAGTGTGTGGGCATTACACTGAAGATGTCCTCAAGATTTGTTACCAAATCGCCATAATATAGAATCATTGTTAGCTGTGGTATATATTATATTTTGTTTAATAGTAAATAAAAGTACCTCTTAGGTATAATAAAAAGTGTGTATTGCATACTTTGAGCCAAACAAAAGTTTATTAGCGAGGAGAGCTCAATGCCAGTTGGAGTTTAATGTTAGAAAAATGGAAAATACACGCATATTTATACATTTTGTACCTCAATACCTGACAAGCCTCACGATGGCTTGTGAGGTTAACCATTCAACCCGAACAGGATAATAAAACTCCAGAGACAATTACCAATTTAATAATGTACATACAAGAATAACAATAAGGAAAAACGAGTAATGCTAAAGTTATTTATTGTCGTGCTCTGATAATTAATGCCGCTGTAAATTTATGCCTATGATAGACATTAGGGATATTATGGATAGGATTATGGATTTAATTAGAGCGTAGTTACATGTCATTTGTTGAGGTAATAAATTACTGATCTCATGGTCTTGACAGGGTCAGAGTCACCAGTAAAGCTGCCCTAAGGAAGAATTTCTGCTCAAATAATCAATCATTATCCTCACTATTTGTCGGAAAAGACTCGCTGTAGGATACATATACACAAACAATAAGACTTTGCGGCTTAGCAATTTTTCTGGCTAGCTAAATGTCAATAGTTTTCCTTTGTACTGTAGTTGATTGATTATTAAGACTTTGACTGGACTCGTTCCTAAAGCTTTATTCATTTTACTCTGGAAATACTGATAAGTCTTAACAGTCCCTGAGCAGTGTGTGGGCCAAATGGTCGGGCTTTGGAAGGATTGTTGTGGGACGGAGCCAGCTTTTGCTTGTACCAGAATTTAAAACACACTGCCAGAAGTTTCCTAATGTTTCATACATTGAGAGAGCTCTCCCTCTGAGCTGGTTTTGCTCTTGTTTTATTGGAAATATCGATAGGCGAACCAAAACAAATGCAGTTTTGATAGGAAAGACGTAGCTTGAAAAGAATTAGGGGGTTTTTAACGACAGGGCTTCCCTCTCTTTTGCTCTTAGTGTCTGTTTTGGCATCTGCCAGCTGTTGGCATTAGTCCTCATGCAAAGTTCCACTATTTCATTTAACACTGAAATATGAGCCAAGGACATGTGCGAGGAGTGCATAGTACAAGCCATAATCCAGTTTTTAAGCCGTTTAGACTATGAGAGGTGGAATTTCAAGCCCACATAGACTCATTTGTCATTTCCATTATGGAATAAAAATGATGGAAAAAGAGTAGACGAAAATATGATTGAGATTACCCATACCATTTAATTTTAATGTGATTTAAAGAATGTACCCGTGATTGAATTAAAACACAGTTAATATAGTCAAGGCAGAACAGCAAATCATCAGAAATGGACTTAATTTGACAGACATGTCACATTTATCTTGGAAGTCTGCGCCGGGGGGTTTATTTAGTGTTTTACATGTGAGCAGGCCATCTGTCAGTCATAAGTCATCCAGCTGTGGTGGTCGCTGTTTTCTGATGCTGTTTACCATGTGTGTTGTAATAGCTAGCATGTCCAGATTGGAGTTTTTGTTACTGTAGCATCCTTGAGCTGCTTGAAAGCTCACCAGGTTTGATTTGAAGAATGCAAATGATGATCACCCCTAACACTTATATGACATCCTAAAAACTCTTAAATGATATATTAATGACTATTTTTTCTTGTCTGGAATGTCTGCTTCTTGTATTCTGAGGTGTTAAAAATGTTAAACAACCACTTGCATTGATATTATTGTACCTTAAGTCTAAGAAGAGGAGAGTTACTTCTATACTTTACATGTGCAGATATTTCTGGTATCTGTACAGTCCTCGCATATTTATTTTCCTCATATCTTTTTATGGAATTGGACAAAACAGATAAGAGAGAGGGGACTTTACCCCAGAAAAAAGGTGCCGTCTATGTCTGTGTCTGTCCATGTCTATGTCTACATCTATGTCTATGACTACGTCTATGTCTATGTCTATGTCAAAGGCTAGCAACATGGATGATGTGAGGTTAAGTACCTTCAACCACTAGAAATATGCAAATACTTTCTCTCTTCAACTGCTTTTAAGAGCATGTACTCTTGTTCTACTTGACTAAAGAAGTGATATTTGCTCATGTTACCAGTACAGCGAAGCCTATTCAAGATTCTTTATTGTCATTCAACATTGGTGTGATGGATGAAATTACAATCTATGGGATCGATAGTGAAATGAAATGAACATTTCAAAAATAACACACACATTTAAAATAGAAATAGAAAGACAGAGCAAAGTGCAGATAATTATATCACCATGGAAGAGGAGGAGAAATGACTGGAATGTAAACAAATTATTGCATGTTATTTGCAGTATTGCACGCTGTATTACAGTAATTGCCCTTTATATTGTGTTACCCACAGAAAGGATCATACCTATGTACTTTATATCCTTCACTTGTATGTAGTATGTTAGTCATTTTTGTCAGTGATATTTTGCATCCTATTGTATCCTTATATGACCAATGAGTTCCATGACGTATAAAGGTGATTACTTTGAAATTTTGTAGGTAATTCTGACTGGTGTTTAATGTTTTTTTTTTTTTTTTTTTTTTTACAATATCATTAAAAACATTTTAAGGCCACTTCCAAGAGTATAAACATATATAGGCCCACATAAACCTCAGGTATAAGACTCAATACATACATTTTATGGTACTTTTAAGTGTTGAATCCTTAATGTTTGCGCTGTCGAAAAAAAAGGACTGCTCTTACCCAGATTAAAAGCACACAGTAAAGAGTGTTATTAGGCTGGCTTAATAAAATCACCACTTGGCTTTCAGTAAAACGCAGTAAAACTTACACCTCGGTAGACACCTTAAGTGTGCAGCATGTGTGCAAAATGAATGAATGAATTTAAGTGTTGAATCTGGAAAGGGGGCAGGTTGTTAAAATAGATGCATTGCTGTGACTATGTGAACTTTAGTGTGCTTTTAATGGACATGTCTAATAGGGAAGTTAGTTGAAGAGTTGTAAATACTGCAATTTATGGCGCTATTATGACTACTTAAACAATTACGTTCAGTTACATATAATATCTATGTATATGTATTTTCATTTCCTGTCATTTTTGTTAAAAACATCACACACTGTTACTTTTAAAGGCAATCCAATGGAATAATTACATCTTTTCCTGACTCCCCAGTGAGACGTCAGAACATGAAAGTCCGCATCAACGCGACTGGAGACACTATTGTGCTGAAGTTTTTGCGTCCTAATGCTGACACCAAGCTGGAGGGTTACATCCTGGGTTATGGCAGCAGCATGTTCTCCAAACAGTTCATCCAACTGCCTGAGAATGGACAGCCCTACGAGACTGAGTTTGGTAAGAAAGGCAGTTCATAAGCTTTCTCATGGGATGGCATAAAGAATCAGATGCATATATTGATGTTTCTGTGGATTAAATGATGTCTGTTCATAAGGTCAGTATTGTGAGGTTAAATGATAAAATCCATATATTTGAGGTAATGCTAGATTACACCTCACATATCTATGTTTACTTTGTTATTAATTATATATTTAGATGCTTAAATCGTTTCTTCTGTATCTTTAAAACAGTTCTAATAATCGACTGAATCTGCCTCTGTGGTTCTTTTTCATTTAACTTAGTCTATGTCCCTCCAGATTTTGATCAAGGGTGTGGTGTTGTTATGAAGCTGAACCATCCAACACTGCTCCTGAAAGTCATCCTTTTCCATTCTGCTACTTCTTCCAGTCTTTGTGCTACAATATACCTAAACTCAGCGTTGTTTTTATACTTGTAGATGCAGAGCCAAAGTACCTTATTGCTGTCCAGCCCATCCCAGTCAACGAGGTGAAAAAGCAGTGCACAGGTATTGGGTTTATAGAAAAGATATTCACATTTTTGAGGTGACATGGTGAAAGTGACATGATGTGTTTGGACTTGGGCTGTTTGGTGGACATATATTGAAAATAAATAAATAAATAAAAGATACATATAACTTCCTCAGGTAAAGTGGAGCTGGAGAAGCCTCTACACTTGGTGATCGGGTCGGTGACGCCCACTTCAGTTCTGCTTTCCTGGGGGACTCTGCTGAAAACCCCCTATGAGAGCAATGTGATGAATGACTGTCTAGAGGATGGGTGAGTTTACATCATAACACACATACAGTATATGATGCCACAGAATAATCACTTTGATGGATTGGTAGATGGCTAAAAAAGAGAAAACCACACATTTTCCACCCTCCATTATTCCAGAGACTCTGGTATAACTGTATGAACGGTATATGATTCCCTGAAGTGTCTCAGCTTACTAATAGTGAACACAGCACAGAATGTGGAAACAGGTGTTTAGCGAGTCCACCCACACAGAATTTAATGTTTAATATTTAGTGTCATATATTACTGTCATTTTTCCCTTCCCATTTTCCGTTTTTTTCTTTAACTAGTTTAGAAGACACAAATATGAAAGAGAGAAAATCAATGATTAACTATGAGAACATTAACTAAACATAAAAAGTACAATTTTAACAGCAGCACATAACACAGGAGGGGGTAATAATATAATAAACTGTCATAATATACTATGTAAGTATATTGTTACAGTAATATACTTACATAGTACAATTGTTCTATTTAGTTATTAGTCTGTAATTATCCAGTAGGAAACCAAGATTTCAAAATAATATCATAGGATGGTTTAATATTACTCTTTATATGCATTGTTCACCCAATACCTATTCATTCCTGAACTGTACTGAACTGTATGTAAATACAGATACAGATGTCCATTATGTATTTGTTCAGCACCAAGAAGCAAAAAATTCAAAATAAATAAAAACATTTAGCTCAGAGATCCAGAATGCGCCACAGTTTCTTGTCTAAACTCTAAACCCGAGTGGGTCATGTAAATTTGGTTACTGGGTCACTAATTGAAGTAAGTAAGAAAAGAGGGTGAATGGGTTTGGAACTGAGCCCAGGTCACAGGTGAACCATTCCCATACATGGATTTCCATTTCATTGTCTTATATTCTTTTTGTCCATTCCATTAGATTCCCCTATAACATTTATTCGACACTGATGACGCTGAAAACGTTTATATAATCTGATGCAGCACTATGCTACCAACCTACCCACCAGTGTACAAATGATCAAAATGATCTAATTTCCACCACAATGAAGAACTACAACTCTAAAATTTCCTCATATATTATCAGCACAAACACTAAAGTAACACCTTGAATCTTTGAGTAATATCTACTTTTTGCTGAATAATTGAAGCTTAATAATTTTTCTTCCTCCACTTACTTCAGATAGATGATAAGGATTATTTTCCACATCATCTCAGATGCTGTGTCTAGTGACTTTAAAACCAGTGAAAAATGTCGATGTTATGACAGTTCATGAAGAATGTTTCCACATTTGAGAGACACCGAATTTGTTTTGAGGTTAAAAACTTTGGCAGTATTAGTCTACATATTCTGTTCTGCTTCTCCCACAAACCCAGACACTACACGGTTCGTTATCGTGAGAGGAGCAGGAAGTGGAATTATCAGACCTGCCCAACCAGTGACACAGTCATTGACAATCTGAAACCCAACACGGTGTATGAGTTTGGTGTCCAGCCCAACTCTAAGGACGGTGATGGACACTGGAGCCAACCGGTCATTCACAACGTCAGCATGGAGGGTACGCTTTGTCCTTGATGTCACTGCTATTGTCACACTCGCTGTCAACACCGGCTTTTACGTTCCTTTGTGAATACGTGATGTCAGAGGCTGGTATAAGTGGAATTGTGTGCATATGAGCCTCTCCCTCTGGAAGATACTGATCAGTGTTACTGAATCAAAACCATCTTGTGGTTTACTAACCCACTTCTGAAGAACTCTCATTTAATTATCTAAGATGAGACAAAGTATGTTTGAAATGTGGTTTTATTTAGCTCTCTCACTTCCTATTAATTTCACCGTACTGACTTTTTTTTTTTTTTTTATCTGCTTTTTTCTTATGTTTCAAGAGAAGGCAAGAAAACCAATTAAACGCCCAATCACCCCTGTGGTAAGTGTTGGACATGCTCTTGTTAATGTCACAGAGAAATATTAGAATCCTACTGCATTAACATGTGGATGCTCAATGAAATAACTGTCATAACAATCATGACACTGCACAGGTACGCTTCCTCTCTTCAAAAAGAATATTTTTGGGAATAGGGTGTGTGTATGAAACTGCCAGTATTTTTTATAAGTTCATGTTGTGCACTTCAGTGAGTATTCCCTGGGTTGTTTGCCTCATTAATTTTCCATCCAACTACTGAATGGAAACAGCGTCAGTGCAGCCAGGGCAGGCCAAGCCAACAGAGCAGTCTGTGGCTTAGTAACTATTGAAGGGGGAGGAGATGGGATGGAGAAGAAGGGAAGGAAAGAAAACAGTGTGGAAATTACTTCAGAGAGGTGGCATTGGTTTTCTGATAGTGTTGCGCTATTGTACCACGGTGCCATGTACCGCAATTAGAAGTACAGATGCAAAGAATCAATCACAAAATGTGCACTATCAAGGGGAAACTTAACAAGCTTCTCACCAGGACAGGTTAACAATAGTAGAGAAAGTGCCATTAAGTATATATTTATGAGACAAATGACATTGATGACAAATTCTTCCCTCTATCTTTCTTTTAACCACCAGAAGCCTTTAACGACGGGCCAACACTCCTTCCCCTTTGCTCATCGTCTCGGTAAGCCACAGCCGTTGGTCAAACCCGACGAGCCTCATTTATTACAGCAGCAGAATTTTTATAAGATACTATGATTTATTGCCGCTTAGAAACGTCTGTTTCAGCCCCTCTTACTGACCCATGCTTAGAGACTCAGCACTAGAAGAATTTTAACAAGAACTCTGATTTATCATTTTGCTTTTTAATTCAGTCTCACTTTTTAATTTCAGAATGCCTTTCGTTTGGTAGCCAAAATCAGTAAAGCTGTTTTAGAAACGGGGTGTTTACGTAAAATTATATTGTCTGCATTATTTTCTGATAAGAGAAAATATTCCTTTACACTTTTTCCTGTAAAAGAATGGAACAGGCTTCTGTTGGATGCAGTGTGGGCTCCAGTACTTAACTGGATAGTCAACAGATTTAATTATGTGTAATTATGGAGCTAATTTGTGAATAGTTATCCAACTATTGCTATTTCAAAGAATCCTATTGAGCTCTTGAGTTGTTCATTGTTTATTTTTGTAGTTGGAGAGGAGGATTCATATCGTGTACCAAAAACTTTTAATAAATTAATATGTGATACTTTAACCCCATCTAGTTTACTACCTTTAATGATACCAGGCTTGATACCTGTAACTATCACCACTGTGAAATTATCATACTCATATCTCTCTCTCTGTGCTTCTCATGTGTTTACTTCTAGTCTTTAATCTCTTCTCCCTTGTCCTTGTCAGCCTCCCCTAACAGGACCCAGGGCAGAGTGCCCCTCCCACGGAACATAGCCCCAAAGACAACTCTTGGTAATGACTTTTCTGACCTTAAGTTCACAGGCCAGAAAGAACTTTTGACCACACATTTGGTCAAACAACCTGACTTCTCTATCTCTATCCTACAAGAAGTCTTCATTTACTGTGCACTTTATGCCCCAATTGTTACATATTCTACAGGACATAACCTTTTTTCTTCCCAGATCTTCTAACATAAACTATATTTCTCAGCTCCAACCACAACTACTAGGCAGGATTTTCTGTCAACACCTGGACCCACGGTGCCTGTTGTCACCAAACGCCCAATTGGTAAACAGTGAATCACCATTATTATTGTAAAAGCTTCATGGCTCTAATTCGGGCTGCGTGCAATCATAGACTTGGCAAACTGTAAGACGGAAACTCAGAGCTTTACAAAGTCCTCTGTAAAACCTGCATGAGTGGCATGTTCTCAGTAAGTACAGTAGCTACGCCCTCCCTGTGGAAAGGACGATGGTGTCAGCTGGTTGCTTTGCAGAGGTAGGTAGCCTGACTGCATGGCATATTAGGAAAAGGGGATTTAAAGAGTTTATGTTCAGTGAAGGACATGTGATAATGTTAGACAACTCTGCACATTCAAAGCCGATGTACGCACAGTTCATCATCATAACCTTACGTCACCTGCCCCTGTGCACTGCAAGAACATCGGTTAGTCCTGCTCAGCAAAACATACATATCAAATCAAATATATCCTAATAGTTCTCACTTAGGCAGTACCTTCTCCATTTTTAATCCCATCATGAGCAGTTCTTTCTTCAGTCCAGACCAGACTCATCAAACTTGTTTTACTCATCTCCATTTTTGTTGATGACCTGAGGCTTTGGCTTCCAATGCGGCACGGATGAAGGTGTGAAGTCTGCATGACAGAAGTGCATGCACCAGACATTTCTCTCCATCTCTCGCCCACAGGATCGAGCCCCTATATGTTGTTATTCTGTTACAACATTCTTCTATGCCTCTTTCTCACACTTTTCTTTCCAGTGTTATGTACATACAGTACATTTCACCTTAATTCTTCTTCACCTTTTCCTTTCACAACCACCAGAGTGTGACTGTGAGAGTGAATGAATAATGGATCCATTGTACATGCTCTGGGTATGCGTTAATAGAAAAGCGTTATATAAATCTAATCCATTATTATTATTATTATTATTATTATTATTATTGTTATTGTTATTATTATTATTATTATTATTATTACAAATACTATGTTACTGTGCGACTCTATCCATCTGTGATAAAATGCAAGCCTTAATATTATTATTGTGATTATTATTCTAGAATGGTGATTATGGTACTCTGCTTATGTTGTTCCATTGTTCCAAATATCTAGTCCCAGAACTCATACAGTTTATAAATAATGTCCATGTACCAGAGGGACTAGTGAATTATTACATATTAAATATCTAAGATAGAAGTGTGGATGAAAGTTAATCTATTCTCATATGCTCATAAAAAGAGATTTTAACATGGTCATAAAGTGGAGTATTTGTTGTCAAGCGCTTGAAATGACATGCTATTTATCACTTGTCTTACTTTTCTGCTCTATTGCTGATTTCTTCTTTTTTCTCTCCCTCTCTTTTCCTGAGATGAACATGTGATCAGACTGAATAGTCAATTTGGAACGTTCGATCAAAATCCCATAGCATCAATCAACAGCTATTCAACCCTTAGCCTCCTAGATGCACAGCCAATGGATTTGGATGGCTGTCACTCAACGGCCCCCTTAACCTGGTAGTTCAGTCTGTTGGTAGTAATATGGTTGTTACATTTCAAGTATTTCCATATGGGCTGTCTGTCTTTGAAACTGGAGCCCTTTTATCAAACAGGTTCCAGGTAGGAGTTATTGTGTAACTTGTGCTTGTGCCCAAGGTTAGCAAGTTCTCTGTCCATTGGCTGTTTGACATGTATGTTGAAGAAATTTTTCAGCTGTTCTATAAATGTCTCTATGTCTTACTTTCATTAATTTCTACATGATGAAAATATGTTTTTGTAAGAGAAACTTTCAAAAATATTTTTATATATGAAAATTACACTTTGTTGTGCTTTATTTTGGTCACGGCCATTTCTTTCTCTCTCACAAAACACAGGAGGAGAAGACCTTTCCAGATCTGTCTTGCCTCCTTTACTGGCAGTCCCTTTAGCTCCCAAGTTCATTCCGCAACATAACATCTCAGCCACTAAGGCCCCCATGCTGGCTTCTGTGTCAACCACCCAGAAAAATGTAGAGAGACCTGGCCATTCTCCGAGTCAACGAAAACCAAAGCCACAACGTAAAGTACCTCAACCACACTATCCAGCACCACCACGACAAACCCAGCAACCTCAACCAAAGCCCTCACGGAAGACTCAGCCTCATCCAAAAACACATTTCCAAACTGACCCACAATCCCCAAAGAACCAATCAACAACCCAACCAGTACCGATCAGATTTACATCCTTGCCTGTGCCACGAACCCAACCTCAATCACAATCAACCACCCAAACCCATCCTACACTGCGACCTCAACAAACATCAAAACCTATAACCCCGAGGAAACTACAGCCACAACCCCTAACAACATCCCCTCACATCACTGAGACCACATCAACACCCAAACCCACGCCACAGACCCACCCTCACCCTCTTCCACATCAAACATCACAGTCAGCTACTATAATCCAGTCCCAGTTACATTCTCAGCCAAAACCCCATCGCCAACCAAATCCCCAACCCACACCCCAGATCTCATTTGAACCAAAGCCTCTGTCACCCCCCCTACCCAAACAGCAAACCACAGCTCAAACAAAACCTCAACTAAAGGCCCAGACCCAACTATCACCTCAAATTCAACCGACTCCTCATGTTACACCTGTGATACAAACTCAAACAACAAAACCAACACCCCAGCACACAACTCAGACACAACAAGCGCTAACAGAAACTCATATTCAGCCACAGCATAAACCACAATATCAATCTACAACTCAGCCACAAACACAACCTCAACCAAAGACCAGTCGTAAGTCTAAACCACCTACCCCACCTAATCTAAACACTGTGCACCATTCTAAGGCACAGCCAACACTTAAGACAAAGGTAAATGATTCCGTACCAAAACCCAAGACACAACACCGAACAAAGATCCAGCCCAAAGTCCGTCCACAATCTAAACCCAAAAAATCCCCAAAGACTCGAAATCAGCACAAGACCAAGCACCAGCCTAAACTTCAACCAACGCATCAGCCACAGGCACATTTACATATAATTAAGGCCCCAATAGTATCTCAATCTCAACCTACCTTACCAACACGTCTTCTGCCAAAGGCCCAGCCTCCGTCCCTCCAGTCCCTACCTGTCCCTCTACCTAAGCCAAATCCTGCACCTAAGCCCCACCCACAACTTCCACCTGGGCTTCAGCCTCAGACCAGGACCAATCCCACCACGGTCACCCCAAGGCATGCAGCCCCTACGGGTAAAGATCCCACTTTTCCCATAAGTAATCCACAATCAACCATTATATCAAATACACTTTAAAAGGGGCATATTTTTTTGTTAGAACATTTTTTGCTAATTTGGATACATGTGTTATAACAAAGATTCCTTACTGAAATTTGGTGCATGCTTTCTGAAAAACCTCAGTAATCATAGTGAACTGTTGATATTCCCTTTCTTTAAATCAACCTTATTGGCAAACTTTGCTTAAAGTTTTAATCAGAGATCACCTCTATGTGTCTAAATGAATTAGAATACCAAAAGAATTAAAATATGTCCCTTTTTAAATGTAATTAAATATAGATACAGTCCATATTATCATAGAATAAATAGTGAGTTTTCTTTCATGCAGCTCCTAGTCCACCAGAAGAGGGCAAGCCTCTGCCAAGACCTGTCCTGGCTGCAGAGAAGGCCAGTAGTAACAATCAGGGTAAACATCATGACGTCATAAAGTTTGTCCCATTTACCATCTCTGCTTTTGTCGAATCACACAGAGTCCAGTGCTTTAAGTCGTATTTCAAATCATTTGATGATGCCACCGCTTCCCCATCTCCATTTCCATCCCTCCGCTCTCTACACACCTTACCCCATCATTATCACTGCCTCCATCTATACGTCTCCATTCTCAGCCAATCATAGTCACTTCTACATCCTACAATCCTACACACTTACCACAGCGGTCTGACTAATTCCTGTTCTTAAATTTTCATTGAAGCCTCTCTGTCATTTCATTCATTTTCCACTCGTCTACCTTTTTTTTTTTTCAGTGGTGTGTCCTATCATTCGTTCCATTAAGGGTAAAGCTGTCAAAGGTCTAAGGATCATCCTTAACCTTCCCGATTGCCTTTCTTTTCATCTAGGTACTGGCATCCTCAGATCATCAACTGCTGCAGCCCCGCGTTCTTCCGTTAGCTCATCATTTCCTCCAGCAGGAAGAAAAATCATACATTCACGCACCCGGGTTCCTCCTAATCCCACCCGTAATGGTGACAGAACATTTTCTCCATCCAAGACATTCACCTCTTCTCGCAGCTCCAGCACACCTGGGGGTAATGGTGTACACAACTTCCTCCCTCCTCCCTTTCTTTAACTGCCTCTTGCCTTGCAGCTGTCTCAGGTCATGCTCTTTTATCAACACTCTTTTTCAGAAGTGCTTCGACAAAATCCGGACAGACAAACTCAGCCACCACTTTGTGTGGCTTCAATACACACAATAGACATTAAAATGCGTTTGGCTCCTCTTCCTCTCTCTTCTGCTTTACTTTCTCTTACAGCCCATATGTTGCCCATGCTCTGCAACATGCTCTTCTCTTTCGGTGTGTATTTCACACATTTACTTCAAGCAGCAGTGACATCTCTGAGGTCAGGATCGTTCATATAATTTATGATCCTTCGGGTGGAAGATCTGGCCCGCAGCACCGGCCAGGATGCACCACATTTTACACCAACGCTGCCAAACCTAGCATTGTGCAGACAGTACATCTGCCACATTCAGTCTCTTTTCTCCTTTCCTGCACATCCAAAATGGTACTCCTCTAAGAGTTATTGACCAAAAAGGAGTGAGAAATTCTTTATATATCCAGAACATCTGTTAAAGCAGATAAAAAATGAGCTGGATTGTCAATGGAAAGACAGTGAATTATAATTACAATGAGAAAAAAACAATTCTTTTGTTCTGACTTTCTTTCTATGTTCGTAGGTTTATGACCATGATAGAAAACATTTGATAACAAACCTTTTTTTCCCCCCTTTCAACAGCTGGTGGGGCGCATCATAGGGGCAATGCTATTCCTAAACCTGTCGTTGGGCCCAAAGAGGAACCTGGTAAAGACAGACCAAGATAATCAGCTGTCAGTGTTCCTCGTGCACTAACCCAAGAGGCACTGTTATTTCCCGTCCCACAAAGTCCCACTGATCTGCGCTTTTTGTCACAATCCTCTCACGCTCTATGATTCTCGACTTGTTTGTCATTGTGATGTTTTGTGTCTGGTCATGGTCTGTGTTGTCCCCGTATGTACAGCTCCATTAGCTTGTACTTGACTGAGACTGAAGCCGTCTAGAATTTTCTTTGTGCCACCAGATTTTTGGCACATTCCTGTCACATCCATACTGTAGTATTTAGTCTACAGCACATATGGACCTTTAATGAGGAACCGGTTTGAATTAGTTGGAGAATAGCTTGAGCCTGCCTGTTGTGAAAGGTGAATGTGATTTGCCCCCTTTTATTATTATTATTTTTTTTTTTTTGGTCAATCACATTTTTCCAGTCTGCCAGGCAAGCTCTGTTAATTAGAGTAATCAAATCCATCTCAAGTAGTAACACAAGCCATGTCTGGACCACATGTATTACCGGTGACGCTCCGCTCTCTCCTTGTTTGGAGTTGTGAAGAGAGGTTGTGCTTCAGTCCCATGTCACAGCTGGTGTGTGTTATTTCTGGAAACTTGGACAGTTTCAGAGGTCTTCAAGGAGTCGCAAGGCTCTTTGGAAGCAACTCTACAGAAAGAATCGCCCTGCCAACCCACACACATTCAAAAACAAAGCTCTTAATGACTGTTTGTACCTTCTGAAAAAAAGATTTAACCTACACCTTGTCTGTTTTGCTGCCCTCCCCTGAAGGAAGTGAATGACATAGTAAGGAGTTAGGGTTATTGCATCGAACACAGCAAACAGCCAGAGTAAGCAACAACTGGAGCATCAGGGTGCACTTTAGATATTTTCATGTAACCCAGTCTCATGTTGGCATTTCAACTTGGGTTTGTTCTCGTCCGTAAAAAAAAAGGAGTGTATGTTGCCAAAGCAACAATACCAGAGATGTGAGACACCGGTATGTGTTTCAGTGGGAATACTAATATGGGCTGAAAATGAATCTCTGTTTTCACTGCATGTATTTAAATGTCTTCACTTTGCTGACCAGATTATGTGACAGAAAACAGCACTTGCACCGCTGCTGTTTTAGCGAAAAACACTTGGTCCGGCACTATTGGCAGGTTCAGCTTGCTTTTGGTGAGGTGTATGTTGTGATAAAAAAAACCAAAATAAAACAGAAAACAGACACATCCTCACTAGAAACAATGCAACGGCATCCAAAACATGTATGCATTTTAGACATCTGCTATAAACTCTTCACATTACATCACAGCTGATCTGCTTTTTGGTTCCCTGACAGGTTAGACATGACATCACTGTTTCGAGATTTTGAGATTGAGTCACTTTTTCTTGCCTCAGACTGTCATTTAAATTACGACATTGCCATCTTGTGTGTCTTAATGTATGAGCATATGTTGATCATTAGCCATGTGAGAGTCATAAGTACTCCTAGAATGCATGCTTCTCTTCTTGTACAGATGTTGGCAGATGTTGGTTCAGTTTGTCTTGTTTGATTCAACATGTTTCTCTTGGGTTTACATGCCAGAAATCAGTAATTTATGCAGACCAGGGGGAGGTCAGCTCCATCCAGCAACATTGGAGGAGGAATCAATTCCAAGACAAATGTTTTTGAGGTGTTTTAGCCTTGACATGGCTAGCTTGTACAATTACAAATTCGTGTCGAGAGAAAGACCATTAATGAAAGTCTGAGATAAGAGAATGATAAACGGCAAATGAACCGAATCGCTAAGCAGCTGTGATTTGAAACATGTACAGGAAATGTCATGTGTTAAACCTCCCAAAGTATCTCCAACTCCTCTAAGATATCACAACAAAGATTTAGTACAATGGGGACATTAAATCATGGAAAGACCCCCACATTTAGAAATCTGTATTTGACAGATTGTTGCTAAGATGTTTTTGTTACAAAGCCTTGCACTTTTTGTGATAAAATGAGTTTATTTTATGCAGCCATCTCCAGCCAGTTTGTAATCTGTATTCATCAGTGGATTAGATGGAACATAATCCACTCTTTATTGCATAGTTGAACTTTATTGCACTGTATCTGTGGTGCAAGAATTTCTTTATTTTGTACAATCTCAGTGTTTCAAAACCTTATAAAACCTGCTGCTGTTCGGTTTGGGATTCATTGAGTGAACAGTCAAGGTTATTAAGTCTTGATGTGGTTTACATTAGTCACAGACTGATGTAGAACTCTGTGGCTACACTTTACAAATGACTTATCAGCATTTCACATGCAATCTGCTTGGCTTGTGTGTGCTTTTTTTGTTGTTTGTATTATGTCTCCTTATTTTCCAGGACGCATTTTTATCACAGTCTTCTGCACTTCCTGTTTTCAAATCTATTATTTAAGATTTATTGCACTGTTAAATCACCTACACTGTTTTGTATCCATTCTTCAATACTGTCTACCTGTTGCTCCTTTTCAGTTGTGGTTTCTCATTTTAAGTGGACTTTGTTTCCCATGATTCCTTGCAGCTCTGCATCCCTCTGCTCCTGTCAACAAGAGACCCAACTTGGTCAGGAAACACAGTGACCATGGTGAGGGCAACAGTGGTGTTTGCACTTAAGTGTTCATTGCTGCACCTTGTCCTGTAAACTATAGACTTAAGTCAAAGCTTCTTCAAGCCAGTGGTTCTGAAAGTTGATGTTTTTTCCTTCCGTGCACTCTTTTTTAACAATATTATGGAAATTAGTGGCAAAACAAGACAAGCATTTATGTAGAAAGTGAAATTGAAACCAAATTAAATTATTAAATTTGAGTTTTTCTTCTCCTATTTTTTGGCGCATGCTGCATTTTACAAGTTTTCTTCCAGTACACTTCGCTAAACAGATTTTGTTATCGTGAAAGCACAGTTGTTTATTTATTAGTCTCATATGAATCAGATTTATTCAGCTTTAGTTTATCTACAAGGTACCCTACCCTAGTTGAATGGCTGCTCTGTCATCCACACTCAGTAGAAACAACATGGACAGCTGAGACTATGTGAGACAGTGTTTGTCAGACATGCACCAAATGCACTAAAGCAAGTCTTAACATCACAGCTTGTCACAGATATTAATTTTTGGTTTAAGCTTATCTCTCACTGTGTATTTTATCTACTTTTTTTTTGACTCCCCATCAGTATTATTATTTGCACAAAGTATATTCATAGAGCTAGTGCATTTGGGCATCCTTGGGTTCATCTAGTGTATCCTGGCAGACCTTTTCCCTCTTTAAAGAACACAAGTGCTATTACACAAGCAATCTCTGATCTTTCTGCAGCCAGGAAAAGGCCACAGAGTTGCTCGGTGAGGATGGCCAGAGCAGATGGATCACAACTGTGTATGACTGTGAGTCAGATGATGACGGTGAACTGATCTCTTCTACTCCTCCTCCTCCTCCTCCTCCTCCTCTCTGTCCTCAGATAAACCCATGGACCTGAAACAAGGAGACAAGGAGTCCATCTTGAAGCCATTCCCTCTGGTCACAGCCAAACCTAAGCAAGAGCGCAGACAGCAGACCACCACCACTGCCCCACTAGTAAACAGTATGAGTAACACCAATTTTGATATTTGTTAGGAAAATGTTACAGCTTATAAGTGTTTTCATACCAGAATGCAAAATTGAGAACATGATACATGGACAAGTTTTTGAATCAGAGTCAGATCACGCATATGATAATAATCCGAAGTGATCCTGTTCACAGGTGTGTAAAACAAAGCGAGAATAATTTTTAAAAAAAAGTTAAGAAGAGCCGGGTGCTGGTGTGGCTAGTCTTAGACCCAGGCCACGGTTGGAAAAAGTAGCCCAAGATCACTGCCAGAGTCTGCTGGCTCCTCACACCAACCCCTCCACCTCTCCTCTGCTTCCTTTTCAGCCAGCCGTTTTGACCTGGGTGAAAACTCCTCCATATTCAGGCCTTTACCAACATCAGATGTAGACGTCATGGGCAAGAAGCGATTTGTAGGTAAGACTTAACCACCCTGATTTTTAAAAAAGAAATATCCACTGAAGGTATAATTGCTTTATCAGTAACAGAATCCACAGCAGCCGGTTTTACAGTGTATTAATGAAGACCTCCACTGGTTTGTGCAGCCCCCCATGTGATCTACAAGACGGATAAAAAGCCAGATGAGCCGTGCTCTATCACCTCCTCCCTCACTTATTTCCCCGATGAGGAGAACAATGATCTGAACGTGACCGGTCCTCCTCGGATACCGCCCTCCAACGTCACTGTGGTCACAGTGGAGGGCTGCCCGTCTTTTGTCATTCTGGACTGGCAGAAATCTGACAATGAAACCAGAGGTACAGCATACACATACAGCATAGAGTTAGGTTTTTTTTTTTAATGCAAATGTATAGATTGTCTCACAAATATTGTTCAGATTTAAGAGAAAAGCATGAGGATGTATAATAGAAAACTGTGTTCTAAGTCCTTAATAATTATGACTAATTTAAGCTATTGACTTATATATGTACTAATACTTAATAATATAATACTTATATTATTCTGTGTAGTTCGTCTAATGGGGCCATAAGACTGTTTTACCCTTAAGGGTCAAATTAACTCTTTATGTGATGATTTAGTGGAAGGTAAATCACAGTCGGTCTACATGCACTAGTTATTACATGTCTTTTTATTAAGGTGTGGTGTATTTGACAGTGTATGTTTCTAAAAGCACAGTTGGAATCTTTCTGCCTGTTCTTTCTCTAGAGTATGAAGTTGTATCTACCACTAAAGGACCGAATGGGAAGGAAGTGTCAGTACTAACAACCAATCAGACACATACAGCTGTGGAAAACCTCAAACCAGAGAGCAGGTATGCAGCTTATATTTATGGAATAATAGACTGTAGCCAGACATTTATTATCGTGTGTTGCTGGTCAGTGATATGTTGGCTCTGAAGTCGGACCCCCCCCTTCCTTTCCATCTACTGACAAACACACCCATAAACTCCTCCTAAAGAACTTTGTTGCTGGATGTCTAACCTACAACTGTGACTTTTCTAATTTTCTAATATCATTTTATCCACTTAGTGTCTTTCTCTCCATACTACAGTGTCTATTTTGAAGTAATAAGTACGTAAACTCTATGCAGCGGCTGGAATTTATTCAGATAGGGTTTTACATTTTGCACATTTTGCTAACAAGGGTGATGGCATCTATGATCCAATTTCACATCATTTGATATACTATGACAAGCGATACCAAAACTTGTCCAAAATAATAATTTTTGGAACACATATTGCACCTCTGGAGGAACTGATTGCTTGAAAACCCTTAAAATGAACTTGAAATACCTCAGGGATCTATTATTTATCATCATGCTAATAATCTTTGCCAATTTTTAAAAACACTTCTACCACAATCTGTCACAAATCACCATTTTCAGATAACATAGTACAGCCTCTCTACTCCAAACCACAGTAAAAACCATTAAAAACCCTTAAATACTCTAGGGAGCCCTATTACTGCCCTAGCAATTACCTTTAACACTTCAGAAACATATAAAATGGTTCAAAATGTCAATTTTCAGACCACATAGTGGAGTCCTCTTGCTCTACAACCAGATACTATTGATGACCACATAAAAAAGCCTTAGAAACAACCTGAAAAATCTATTAATGCCCAGCAGCAATTATCTAAACACATATGAGCATGCACACAAAAAAACTGTGTAATATAAGCACATACTGTAGTATTAGCACCAAAGGCCACTGACTACCTGTAAAGACAGCACAGAAACATTATATTACAGTTTGAGAACATAGTATATAGTCTTACCATGTTATAGTCAGAGGCTGTGGGCAAACATATATTAAACACATGTCTAGAACAATTAAAACTTTTTTCGGAGTGTATGATATAGTTTTAATACTCCTTCACAAAGACACAGTACTTTTCAATATTTTAACAATGATCTAAAACACTTCGGATGAAAACATGTATGAAAAATGACCAAAAAGACTATTTTTTGGAGCTTTATTCAGGAGATAATATTTTATTTTTTTAACAGTGGGATGTCCACATGGGATCACCCCTGCTCCCACACCACAGATTAATACACACTCACACCCATGAACAACTCCCAAAGCATTTTGTTGCTGGATGCCTTAAAACTATGACAAATCAGATATTGCGTGTGCCAGTACACAGTGCTTTAACCTCCTCAGACCCAGGAGCCCCACAGGTTTTTGAGTTTTGGCTTTTTTAAATTAAATAATTGCTTATAT
>JAPQRQ010000015.1:16727542-16749994 GCA_037367365.1 Apogon talboti | reverse complement strand
AGCGTAAAAACTTTTTTGCGATATTTGACAGTTTTTGCGATATTTCAGTGTTTCCATTACCAATTTTCTATTGCGCAGTTAAATTTTGCGCATTTCTGAGGGTAATGGAAACCCAGCAGATGTTAAAATTATTTTAGTTCAGGTTCCATATACAGACCAATGTGTTCTAAAGTAAAATAATAATAGAATAACCGATAAATAATGACTCCAAATGTTCTTTTTGGCTTAATGTGAAAAAAATAACATTACACTATAAAAAATATTTACATTTATAAACTATCCTTTAACAGTAACATGTGAATAACCTGAACAAATATGAACATCTTCAAATGTCTCAAGAAACTTGTGCAGAAAAAGTGCAATTTTAACAATATTCTGTGTGTTACTAAATGTTTTGTGCCTTTGTAGATCCGATCCGTAATGCACGTGTATAAATGAAAAATTGAGGCATAATATTGTTAAACTTGCATTTATTTTTCTTTAGAAATATAATTTTTTCAGGTTATTCACATTTTTTGTGAAAGGATAGTTTGTAAATGTAAATATTGTCATAATTTATAAATTATTAAGTTACGAGTGATTATTTTTTGCACTAAAACAAAGACAAAAATTTGGAGTTGTCATTATTTACAGACTATTAATTAATGCTATTCTTTTACTGGTCTGGCCCACTTGAGATCCAGTTGACCTGCATATGTCCCATGAACTAAAATGAGTTTGACACCTCTGACCTATAACCATTAACCAATCACTGGTGTTCTTTTTCTACCGGAGTAATTTTCTCCTCTGTGTATTGATGCTAGGATACTTCCGAGCGCTGCGACAGGAACCTGTTCACTTTGGAGAAATTGGAGGGAAGTCACATATTACTTATGTAGGCTGGTATGAGTGTGGAACGCCCATCCCAGGAAAGTGGTAAAACCGCGACCCTGCAGAGCCACCAAAGACGAAAGAAGACCTCCATGTTGGAAAGGAATAAAAGACGTCTACGTAGGCCTGACGGGGGGTTGTCCTCTCTTTCATGTCCCTGTGGACACAGTAGTTCTGTCTGTTGGTTTACTCATCCAGGTACGAACCAGTACAGGACTTTTAGGTGTCACAAAACTCTGTTGAGGATATTTGTAATTTTGTTCTTCTATTTATCAAACACGTCACAATGAACAAATGAATGAAGGAGTTTGAACCAAAATGTTGAATATAATCAGACAAAACATTGGGAAGCTGGCTCCCAAAGTGTAATAACTTGTATGATATTATTTATCAAAGGATTGGTACTGAATATTGTGTGAGCTCAAGCTTTGGAGATGAGAAAGTCAAAATGTTTCTCAGTGCTTGCATGGCAGTGAACACGCACGCTGTTAAGTCGTATACAGAAAGAACATGCATCATACTTTGAGTGTACATTTTGTATTTTGTAAAATTCAATCATGCAAGTACACACAGACATGCAGAACTGGGATTATTAGAAGTTGCAGTTTGCACAGTATTAAGCCTTATTGCATATATGTATATGGTGTAAAGTACAGTATTGTGTACCATCAGTCTTAGATGGTATTTTTCAAGCTTATTTTTCAGGACAGATAAGTGTTACCCAAAAGGATGCACTATTATATAAAAAAAAAAGTTGTAGCCCTGAAGTTGCATGGGGTCACTCTGAACTGAGAATTCTATTTGTAATGCCCATGAAGCCTTGTTGTGTATTATGGAACAGAATAAAATGTATATTGAAAAGATAAATGAATACAAAATTAGCTTCAATATGGAAATAACAACTTTTTTTTTTCTTTAAACATTATGCAAAGTGTATATATAGCTGTCTTTTGAAACAAATCAGCCTGCTACATTTTTGATATGTATTTTTTCCAGCAATAAATAATGATTTTTACTTATTCATTGCTCTTTGCCTTTTATATTGAAAAATGGTATACACTTAATGATTGTTTAAAATGAAAAAAATGGATGAATCATAGATGAATAAAGGATGTAATACAGATTTCAACTCCAAAGGTAATCATAAACTGACTTCATAAATCCCTAGATGTGTTCCGACTGCAAACTGGCTACAGTGGATATATGCATGCACAAAAAGTGATTACAATTTGGTACCAACTACACAAAGGGCAACGCTATAACACTTTTATAAATTATCTTTAATAAACCCTATGTGCTCAGTTCCTCTCACTTAGTAAGACAGCTTGACATGAAAGACCAACCACAAACTCCCATGCCACATGTCCCAGCCAACCACAACCCTCAGGCAGGAAAACAAAATACCAGCATTACCACAGTTTTTCCAAATCCGGGTATGGGAGAAAGGGAAGAGAGAAGCCAAACTTAACACAGACATGAACTCAGAAACCACAAACAGAGAGAGTGTGTTAAGAGAAAGACAGTAAGACAACATAGCCAAAAGCAACAATATCAAAACAAAAGTAAAAAGAAAAAGTAGTCCAACTGGGTCTTGATTATTTATTAGGTTCCAGAAAAATGTTACAGTTTATACATAAACAACTAATCTCACTTCAAGGTGGAATTTGATTTTATATATTAGTAAAAACCAGTGATAAGATAAAGAGAGAGAACAATAGCAAGCCTTATTGGAGGTGATTTAACTAAACAAAGGAAGCCTTCTTCTTGACACTGGGAACTACACTTCCCATGAGCCATCACTTAGTGTTCCCAACATGGGGCAGATCAATTGACACATCATTAATACCGGCATGGTGATAAAATTGATCAAAAGAAGACAAAGGAAAGGACAACAAAAAGCTAAAGATGTAACATTTCATTTTGGTGTCTAATTAATTTGTCTATGGACGTTTTTCCCATCATGACCGGCTGAGATGTTATTCACCGCAGATGCTGATCTCGCTCACAAAATGAAGTGTTACCATGGGGAAATGAAAAATATTTGTGCAACAGCCTGTTTTGGTCTCCCAGGTGTGTGCATACAGACTGGTTACATTTTTACTGTGACAGTTACAAGAGGGTAGAGAAGACAGTGGAAATCAATCATCAGAAAAAAAAAACACAAGGAACATACGCCAGGGCCAGAACAGAGTGGCATGTTGAGACAGCATACGAACACTAACCATCAGACTGGAAGGGTTGCTTGTTTCTTATTTGGGCTTGATATTTGAATGAGTGAGGGAGGGGGGTGCAGAGCAGTAGACCTTGTATCCTGCACCCACTCCCAACAGTTGGAGCCACATAGAGGGGGGAGGACTTGGGGGTGTGTGAGGATCAGAAACATCCCCTACCCTCTTTTACCGGTATCCAGGGCCAGGCTGAGTGTAACCCTGGCCATACGGGGGGCGGTTGCGGGCGTATGGGTTAGCAGCTCCGGGTGGAGGGGTGACGGTGTTGCCTGGAGGCGGGGTGTATCCGGGGCGAGACTGGTACCCTGAGCCAGGCTGGGAGTTGGGCGGCAGGCTGTAGTTGGCAGGCTGCGAGGCCTGGGAGGTATAGTTTTGGGAAGGGAAGGCTCCTGGTGGATACTGCTGGGCTCCCTGAGGCGGATGGGGCTGCTGCTGGCCACCCTGGAAACCTGGGGCTGGGGCTGGACCAGGGACAGGAGCCTGGGAGGAGGGGGGTGCGTAGTTCTGAAACTGCTGCTGCTGCGGTTGTGGTGGGCCAGGTTGAGGGGCTCCAGGCTGAGGGCTGTATCCTGCTGAGAGAGGGAGGAGGGGAGACTTAAAAGCATGCCCGGGAGAAACGGAACCGCTCCGTTTCACAACTCAGCGGCTACCTCTTTTTTCTTTCTAAACTGTGACAGATTTGACTCTTACCAGGATATTGCATACCATACTGCTGCTGCGGTGGGGCACCTGGCTGCTGAGGTGGGTACCCACCTGGAGCCTGGTACTGCTGGTACACCTGGCCTGAAAACACAAGGATACACATTATCAGTGTAGAGAAACAAACACAGCACAAGCCAGAATAAATTATCATGAATATCAAATATCAGAGTTGATAATGTGGTTGATGTATAATCCCAAATTGTTAATCAGTCACTATCCATTCCATCTGTGACTTCACAGAAACACCTGTACATCTGGGTAAAATAACGCAACTGCTTCAATGAAAACAGCTGCAACCACTTTGCAACAACTATTTAATGCTAAACGCCTGGTGCCCACAAAAACCTCTCTATGGCACAATAACAGTCAGGAATTGCTCCAACGCCGAGAGAAAAGTGCAGGTGCCTGAGCAAACACACACTACGAAACTAGGACACTAGTTCTGTAGCACAGACCTCCACCAAGGCCTTTAATCCATTTTCTTCTAATATTAAAACACAATCAAACTTCGAATCATGACCCACTTCTTCCTCCTTTTCGCCAAATGGTGCCACAGGTAAGTTTAACTAGTATCATGGTCACCAAAGCTCTTATTCAACTGGTGACACTGCTCAGTTTATTTGTTAATTTCTCAGTTACAATCTATCCTGGGCTGCTCCAATGTCACAGAAAGTTAAAAAACCCAGCTTCAGCTCCTTATAATGAATGGCCTCCAGATTTTAAGGGCTTCATCCTTGACCCACCAAGTTTCATCCAAATCAGTGTGATCGTTTTTGTGTAATCCCACTGACAGTAACAGAAAAAACTGGAGTGATCGTTAAACCTCTGGGGTAAAAATAACGAAGAGGATAATGATTCTTACAAAGTGACTGAAAGATATCCAGAGAACCTTAATTCAATTTTCCTACATCATGACAAAGCATGTCTGTTGCATATCAACACACCTACAACTTATTCAGTTATCTAACAGAATACATTTACAAGGCCAACGCATTTTTCAAAGAGGATAAAGTATTGCCACTAAACTGTTTACATGGCTAATGAAAATGAACAGTCCACTAACATTCCCATTTATATGCAGCTGTCATTACTCTTTAACAAATAAAAGTCAAATCCCCTCACTATGCATGTCCTATAGCAGTGTCATATTTGCACATGTTAACACTTAGCAGGTTTTTGTATAAGTAGTTGTCTTTCTTCTTTCAAACAAATACATGGGCTTTTCTTTTACCCCAGTCTTGCTGGATTGTTCGTGGACAACAAACAGAGCTGATGATGAACAGTTAAGAGGTTGTGACGTGTATTCTGAACGCTTGGTAAAAGAATACTCCTAAAGCCTGAATCATATTGGCAGATCCCATGCATTAACTGGCCTAATTCGGAACATGCTGTTTACACCATCTGTATCTGATATATTGGAATAGTCACATTTATGACAAGGGGATATCAGGGAGGCTGTCATTGTAGAGAGTGACATATCTTAAATAGTAAATCTCTCAAACATTACCCTGCATCGCATTACATATACGGCTCTGGAAAAAATTAAAAGACTACTGCAAATTATCGGTTTCTCTGATTTTACTATTAATAGGTATGTGTTTGAGTAAAATGAACATTTTTGTTTTATTCAGCTCAGCTTTTTTTGATGGCTTGTGACCATTCATCTTCCCCATGATCGCATGTAGAGATGCTGATTTTAGAAAGAATTGCAGTGGTCTCTTAATTTTTTCCAGAGCTGTATAAGTAACATGAGTAATCAGCGCTCTCTCACGTGAGGAAAAAAGTCAATGAGGGTCCTTTACTGTTTCTAACAAACATATTACCTTTTTTTTCTGTCTGTATAAAATTTGTTCACCATCTTAAAGTTCGGCAAATGTGCAAAGACTTGGCAAAGCGGCAGTTACTCTTAACAAGACCCAAATCTTAGCCCCAAATCTCCTGCCTGGCATATACAGAGGTCTGACAACAAATGACAACCACAAACAGCTGAAGGATAATAAATGGAGGGCCACACCAAGGTCTACCAGTTTTTCAAGAGCTGGTAAAACTGGTGCTTATTTTCCACAGTGGGAGAGCCAACATTGTGGAAAACCTTAAAATGGGATGACAATATGAGCTCAGAGTATGGTCACATTACCTTATGTTAGTTTTGCACAGAGCTGTCAACTAAATACCTGGCAACACACAGCATACCTATAGTAACTTTTTATAGTCATTGCGGTGATGTGGCAACCATCTGTTGTCTTACTGAAAGCACCTTTAACATGGTCTTTATTGTGCGAGAATGCATGTCTGTGAAATTGGCAGTTCTTTAGCTCTCCTCGGTCTGTAACCTATCATGAGTGTTATATAAGAGTGATGGAGGGATGGGTTTTTCATTTCTCTCCAGTGTCAACAGGTCAGCCATCAGCCTTCTGACTCACAGCATAAAGAAGTGACTGGGGGCTTTACTGAGGACAGAGTTGCACTGCTCCGGAAGAGAAGAAATCCCAAGTTAGAAAAAAGATGTTTGTTGGAACAAAGTCTTTGGCTGAGGTTCTGCTGACCTCCAAGCGTGCCTTGACAAGACATCCTGACAGAGGCGTCCTATTTTTAAATAAACATTTTACACCAAACACACATCTGCCCATCTGATAAAGAGCTTCAGGCAACTGTCTGGAAAGCTGCAACATATGCTCATGTTTATAGGGCCTTTCGTCCTTACATAGAGGTAAATTACTGCCAAAGGCTTATCAGTATCTTAAAGACAGAAGGTTGAAATCTTTACCATCTGCTTATGGATCTTATTAGAAGCAACAAGTAACCTTTGTTTGCAGTAAAAGTTAGCTTAAGGCCATCTCTAAAAAAGACCACACATGTTCAGGTGCAAATGACAATCTGTAGTTTTGCTTTAATAATATCTCATGCAATGTTTCGATTTGTTTGGAAGCTGTTGTACTGTAAACAAACTCTGCAACCAAAGAAGAGAAGGAAGAAAGGACGCAGATTGAGGAAGAGCTTGGACAGGACAACAGGCTGGGCATGATCTGACTTAACGTGTCTGTGTGCCAACCATCTGCAGTGTTGAAAGTAAGGAGCAAGATCAGAAGGAAAACTAAATGGAAATAATGGATATAGACAGGAAGAATTCTTCATTATCACGCTGGGCTTGGACATAGAGCCAGTACTTTATCTAGCATTACAGCGAACATCCAGGGTATATTAATTCCACAAAAACGTGCCTATTTTCATTTCAGTGAATTTAACATGGTGGAAATTTGTATCCCCATGAAGACCTCACAAAGATTACCAAGATTTTCAATGAGGTCATTCCTATATTGTCTGTTGTTTCTCTTAATCCTTGTGTTATGGAAGAAACTATCTTCCTCCTAAACCAACCAAACTCATACTAGGCCCTGTGGATAAACCCTCTAACGCTGGCCAAGCCAAACCACAAACCACCAGTTAAATGGAAGTCGTCAAACAACATGTGCACTGATCTTCAATATTGCAGGTGGGGTAAGAAGTCAGCACAGTGACTGCTCTGAGCTCTGAGTAAGCTTTGGTTCTTGTGAAAAAGAGCACATCTCCATTGCTCCAGTGGCCTTCACATGGTCTGAGCCAAACCACAAGCTGAAAACAATCAAGCCCTCTTATAGGAATGTGGTAAACAGTACGAGATGCTTTGCCTCTGTGGCTGCACCTGTCTGGACCTCTCTTTACAAGAAATGGAGACAAGCAAGTGATCTCACTAATGATAAATTTAGTGGATAAAGAAGATTGGCATTAAAGATCATTTGTCCATCAAATTAGGTCTCAGAGGTGATAATGTGCCGAGAAAACCCAGTAAAAACTGATTTCATAAGATAATGTTTATCAAGATCTTGTTTTCCATTCAACAAGAAAGATCGCCTGCACTGTTAAAAACTGTGACTAGGCCTGTTTTGTCAAAAATGACAATTTCATGGAAAATCTTGTTTATACAGTGTTGATCAAAGTCCTGCTGAACTACGACTTTTCTCTTTCAGTAAAAGCTGCTGCTGTAACAGAATGAACCCGATTGCAAAAGACCATGTAAACACAAATACATTTTATATGACAACAGTATTGCCTAATTTAAAATACTTAAAATTGTAGACAGACTAGAAAAGTTAAAAAGATCATGTTTCTGAAGGTTTATGATGGAATGTACCATAATTTTCCAAGCCTATCATCTATAAACCTGTTTCATCACACGTAAATGAGACACTGTTTTAAGAGTAAATACAGTTTACAGATCAATATGATGTTACATTCGTTACAGTTGTGAATACTAGATGAACACTGTGACACACATTTTCAGTGATCCTGTCTTAAACTCATAATATCCAAGAGGTAGAACTACTCCTTGAAATGCAGATTACCTTGGACCAGTATCGCATGGTAACAGCTTGCTTATTCAACAAATACTAGTGTGGGGGGGAACTAAAGCTTCACTGTAAAAGAATGTTTAATTACTTAACCGCCCACACTGTAGAGTCTAACTGTGACCATAAGGACATCATTCCACAATGTATTACTTCTTAAACATGTGCCTTTGCCTCATTATGTCTGTGTGTTCACCCATTATGTTGTGCACATCTGGGCTTTTTGTGAGGACACATTAAATCAATTTCTTTCGGCTTTTATTAAGTATGCATTGCATTTAGCTGTGTGTGCATGTGTCTCACCATCCATGCCAGCTGGGGGTCCCTGCTGTACTCCAGGGTAAGGGGCCTGTGTTTGGGGGGGCACTCCTGGCTGTGGGGCTGCAGATGAAGAGGAAGCGATGCTGTCAGGTGTTCCTGAGCGCTCCTCTGGTGCAGCTGGTGGGGGAGCTACTCAGACAACACAAGAGAGACAGACATATAGTACGGTGATAACATAAATGCACCACAGCAATGTACGTGAAACCATAATAAAACCATACCACAGAATAACCAGGCTTATAATAATGTCCAATTTAGCAACCTCAGTCGTTTGTGACGGTGTTTTGTACCTGGAGCCTGGTCCTCGCTCAGGCCAAAAGCGGAGATGACATTCTTGTTGACCTCGTCCTGGTTTTTTAATGGGTCGAAGGCTGACATACTGGCTGCACTGACTGGGGTGGCTTGTTTCACGGAGGGGTCTGCTGCCACCACTTTGCCTTCACGCCCGTCCACTGATTCTGTAAACATCAGAATGTTTATGAAATGGCATAAAAGAAGAGAAACTTTTGCGCTAGTTTGAGCCTATTGTAAACAGACGTTTGATTTTATTACACCATAAATGAAAGCATGTATTACAAGAGAAATGAGAATGTTGTTCACAAACAGCAGAATGAACCCTGCCAAAGTCTCATAAAACAATTTGATTATTCTCGTTCTCAAAACAAATCCAGCTGTTTGCCCAGCAGGGTGCCAGATTTTCACACTACAGACACCCCAATCCGTTTAATTAGTGCGTTTCTGCAAAGATGCTTAACAATAAAACAAATACATAGTTCACCAGTGCACAAAATTATTCAAATCAAGTACTGTGATCTTAGTGAAAACTACAGTACTTTACTGGTGTAAAACGACAGCACATGCTCCATAAGTGAATATTTTGGTTACAGTTATAATGACATGGGAGGGGCTTTGTGCTTAAAAAGTGTATCATATGTAGGAGTAAGTGACCACAATTAAACTGGACAGAACTGGTATGTATGCAGTATATTATTAAAGCAGACAAATCTTCGTATGAAAATAGCTTATTAAATCATTCCAGCAATGACAGATTTCTATAAACTGTCTCAGTCTGGTGCCAGTATCCTTGTGGAATACAGATCTTATTATTCTGGCATAGTGTGTGTGGGACAGAAACAAGTGTTGCTTGTTAAGAAGACTGTGTAAACTGTATCAGTGGATGCGAGAGACTTAACAGATGCTTTGTGATCTAGAAAACTAAACAGCAAAGAAAATAAAGCCAGGAGAAACTGAATCATCATGTATCCCTTTAACTAAAAGGTCAAAATGTTATTGGTCTAGAAAGTTCATCTTATCTACAGTACATTTCATCAACAATTTTAAGATTAATTTTTTGTAGAAAACTCCTTTTCACCACTGGACAGGTCATATTTTCTAATGAAGTAGTACTTTAATACTAATGTTTATGTACCAACTGTGGGAAAACACTGAGAATGCCAAATTACATGGGCTCTTACCGCTGTCTGGTGCTGTTGCAGTCAGACCGGGCTCTGCTGGAGGCTCCAAACTGTCCAGGAGGGTGTTGACTTTATTCCTGAGCTCAATGAGCTCCCTTCGAAGATACTTCACCTGACTTGATTCCAAAGGTCGAGGCTGACCGTTCACTAGAGGCAATATTAACATTTGGACAAATGTTGAATGTACATACACTGGGAAAAAAAAATTGTTGTTAAAAAAAATTTAAATAAAAAAGTGTTTCAAAAAGACAGAGTCGAATGAAACAACTTTAATTTTTGTGTTGAACTGTCTTTTAACAAAATTCACATTGCTGTGTGGGGAAAAAGTCATCCTTGGCAAGTAATGGTTAACAGCTAATAAAAGAGGCCTTGTGTAAAACTGCTTATAATGAATTGTTTTTACATATAAAAATGATTACAATTTGAAGTTGCTTGTCTGCAAAAGCCAATTATTCAGATTGAAGTGTGAATGATGATACAGTCCAATTCATTTAGTGCTACAATTTGATTATCAGGGATTACAGGCATCCTCTCTTACATGACTACATCTACAAAGCCTTTCACAACTGCAGACAGAGGGCCTGCCAAATTCATCATCATGTTTGCTTGCCAACGAAGGCATTTAATAAACAAACAAATGGAGATAAAAACTGGCAAGAGGACACCGATTTGTCATTCAGCTTGTACTGCGCCTACTCAAGTCATTTATGCTGAAGTCCGGAATAGTGACCCTGTGTGCTCTGCACCACCACAACTTCAAACTTTTATCATTACAAACTGATGGGGGAGAAATGGAGGATGGTAAACATTCCTTCCTCATAGAAGTTTCTCTGTTGGACTGGATAATGCTGAATAAAGATACATGGGGTCATGAGGCTCTGCGCTCAAACACAAGGCTTCTCAGATTCCAGAAAACCTCACTCACTGAATCTTAACACATGTCTGAGGATACAAGTTCCACGTGAGGTCAAGGCATGCGATGACGAGCCAGAGCCCAGCTTTGATTGAGAGGAAGTAAAATATGTTTTTACAATGAGAGAGAAGAAAAAAAAACATCTTACAGCACTGTAGCTAATAATAGCAGCAACATAAGGACTTACAGCAGAGCACAGGAAACATCATGTTGTCATTACAGATTTACGTAATGTCAGTGCATGTGTACTATATGTGTGCTGTATTGTAACTTTGAGTGTACTTTTGTACTAGTGTATTATTGTACTTCTAACTTTGTCATGGTAAGTGATATACTTTGATGTTTCTGGAAAAATTGGCAACAACAATATTCAGTGTTTTACACCGTGCAATTATTATTGTGAGAATCTGTGAATATGATAAAACCATACCACAAAATCTACGGGACATACCCCTGACTTGAAATTAATGCAATTTACATGAAAATCGATACAATAAGTAATCATTATTAACAAGAAACACACTTCGACACATATGGTGATATCACCCATGCAAATATTACGCTGCATTTTGATAAAAAAAAAAATAAAATCTCTCATTTCTCTTCTCTTCTGAGCTCCAAGCATTTCTTGGTCTGATAAAAGAATGTCTCAGATCACATTAGTCAGAAACATTTTCATCACATTGTCTTTGTTTTGTTTAGATTTCTATCAACTCAGATCTTTAACCAAAGAAAAAGCACAATATAATTCATAAAACTCATCGTGACATGTGAGGATCAGTTCAACTAGTCGTTTGGAAAAATAAGAATCATTGTTTTATGGCCTATAATGTAAGTTAAATGACATAGTCAAATATTTGTGGACTTACTGGGCTGGTACATACTGAAGATTAAAATCAGGAATCATTCTAGCTTGCAGAAAGGCCTTTAGTAAATATACATTTGTCTCTTTGTAACATTGTATGGCCGTTCAACCAGTACTAAAACACACACAGAAATTCCACCAAAAATTAGTCAGACATCAGTGCAAACAATGCTCAATGAGCCAAAGGAAAGGAGGGTTTCTGTGCAAAGCAAAAGCTGGACTGCCCTCCAGTGACCAGTTGCTATAAATGAATCTACAAATCTGTCTCCCTCATGTAAAATGCAGTAGAGAAAGACAAGACAACATATAGACGAGAAGTCATAGGAAGAAAAAAAATTTGGTGTCTTACCAAACAAAGTCAGTTTGAGTATCCTACTGCACTGGATTGCAAAGGAGAGGTCAGAGCTGTCAAATATGGTGATCAGGTCATCATCTACGGCAAAAGACAAAGACACCAGAAAATTCACTCTATGGCAAAAATATGAATATCAAAATACTGATTTATTAATTGATTGAAATTACATGGTCAAATGATCAGTATTGGTATAATAATTCAATTTCAAATAAATACATTTCCTGGATATAAATGTACTATCAACACCAACAAATTTACTCTTGAAAGCAACTAAGACATAGAGGCTCTGAGCCAGCGCCTGTGTCCTACCTTCATCCTTATATTTGATGGTAACCTCATCGTTACTCTGCAGCTTTCCCCGAAAGACACGTTGCATCATCAGCACCAGCTCATCATAAGTTATGTCTTCATTATGGATAGGGATACGACGGATGTCGTCGCCCAGCTGGGCTTTGATGATCAGCTTCCCGCTCAGGTCCAGCTGGCCGTTCATGGTGTCGTCCGACCTCTTCTGCTCCCACCACTGAATAACGTCACATAGAAATTGTAACAGACAATTAACACAGTTACACAACTGGACACAGTTTTAGTTTATTTGCAGAGTCTAAAGGTCAAAAAATTCACAGTGAGGAATCAAAGACCATTCTATGGTACTGTCAATCTTGTGGACTTTGACTCTAAGGTTTGATAACAAAAGTAAAGGTCTTAACTATATCTACAAATCTAGCGTTGTAATTGCAAATTCTGAAAAGTCTTCAAAATCTCTGAGTTCACCTGGTTGGTTTTCCAGGAGGCACTTTACAAGCGTATTGATTAGTGGAATTTAACCTTAGTCATGCATCTTTAGACAAACCAGTGTTTCTATGTGTAAATTTTGTTCACTTGTGGAATGCAACTGAGTACTTTTCCTCAAATGTTGTACAAAGTAAAATTTGATGTAATTTTTTTATACCTCAGTATTTCCAATTTAGCTTTCTAATCTAATACTTCCCAGTGCCCTGCTGATGGTGTTTTAGTTCCATTTTACTATTCATCAGATTATAATTGTACTGTTCTTGTCTAGTGAAAACCATGTATCTACAAATTTACTGATTTTGAACATTTTGTATTTTATAACTCTTTAAAACTTACTTTGATTAACTTGAAAAGACATTCACACAAAGCCCCAAACTGGTCAGTTTAGGCTGATTTTTCTTTCTCTAGAAAGGGTGACTTTTCAGAGATACAGGGGATTTTACAAGACAGTGACGCTACAAACATGTGATGGACATACAGGATTTCATGCATTGGTGTAGACTGAGCTAGAGTGGAGTAGTAACAGAAATAAAGTAGTTTAATGAGCTCATACTTCAAATCTACAACAGTAAAATACAACATACACATTAATGGAGAAGAAATATTTTTCAGTGACCATTTCACTGTATAATCACTACTTTTACTTTCATACTTTAAGTTCAGTTGCTGGTAATGGCTGTATATTTACAGTTTGGAATGTACCACTAACAGTATGGCATTAGTACTTTTACTCAAGTGAAGGATCTGAATACTCCTCCCAGTACTGCTTATTGCTGGCATTGGGTGAAGTTAGCTTTAACAATCTGATAGATCATCATTTGTGTGGATTAGCTATGACATTACCCGGTGACGTAGTTTGCTGAAACATAACATTGTGAATTTAATTCCAGAAATGCAACGGCTTTGCTTGGCCAGGCCAGATGCATAATTAGCTGGATGCTAGGGATTGTGTGGTAGCTAACATTTAGCATAAAGCTATTATAAATGAGGACATCAGCCTACTCATCTCTGTGGATGTTTGCTCTTTCAAATTAACACTTGGCAATTACAAATCAAACTGTTTCAACAACGATGGTGGATAATTAACGACAATTGTAAAAACACGCCCAACTAATGGGAATCGCAGAGTCATCTGTCAGCTGCGCATGAATATCATCTATAGAACATGTCCTATCGTGTTAGGCCATTTAACCACTGCCGGTGTCAAATATATCAATATAAACTAGGGAGGTAACGAAATAGGATCATTGTAATAGATCTCATTTAGCAGTTCTAAGATTCATTGTATCGACTAATAGTGCTACTAAATAACAATCAGGAAAGCGCTTTCGTTAGCATTATTTGATAGGCATTGTGAGCAAGATGAACTAACTCATGACTAGCAAAATGTAACACGTACTCTTAGAAAAACACATTCCGTTAATTGGGGATCATTTTAAAAGTTACTTTCCACGGATCAGAGCCAACACCTGTTTGGACGAGCGTAGCTCCCGGATAGCGTACATAACATTAGCCAGCTAAAGCTAGCTAACATAGTTAGCATGTTAGCTCACAACAGTGAAACTGTGATGACATAGAATCCTTGCCGGATGGTTGAAACCCATGTACAATGTATCTGGACAATAAACGCAAACATGCCATTCACCTGAATCAGACGGCGTGACCACGCTGTATTTCACAGGTTTCCCCAAACCGTGAAAATCAATTGTCAGCTAGCCTAGCTAGACCTGGGTACCAGCATCAGGAAGTGTCCTCCCAGACTGTCAACGTCAACTTGTACGTGGCATTCAAAGCACGCAAGCGCAGTAAATTGAGCACAAAGTTGATCATCGTCGCTAGTGACTACGTTAAAGGTCAAATTGTGTTTTTATTCTGTTAACGGTATGGTGTGCATAGGCTGAGTGTTCTCTCTGATGCTGAATGGCACACGACAGACAGTAATTGTAGTGACCACTCTTATTTTTATTTGATGCATTCTGAAAAAAAAAGTTGTCAGAGGTAGACTTAACAATAAAGGATATTACATCCTCACATCTTCAGCAAAGAAAACACACTTTCTTTATTACATACTCCAGCAAAAAGAAACAATGTGTATTTTGGATGATACAAAGGTTCATGGCACCACTGCTGCACAAATATGCATCTGTTCAGATCTTTGCATAATTTTTTAGTGATGACAACAGTCATACTAAATGACAGATCAGTGCAGACTTAGAGTTTAGCTTACTGTTGACTGTCATGTTACTGTTTAGAAGTTGTTTAAGGTGCTACCTCAGACCACATAGGAGAGTCATATAAAGTTTTCACAAACAATGGCGCCAGAGAACATTGGATTTCTAAGATATGTTATTAAACAATAAATTAATAAATAAAGATGAATGAAGAATATATAAATTAAGACAGAAACATAGAGGTTTACATTCCATTATTTCTTCTTCTTTTCCTGTGTAGCATTAAACCATGAGTCAAGCAGCTTTTTCATGTAATATAACTGCCAAGCGTGCACCTGTACAGCAATCACCATGACTAAATATGTAACAGTCACTGCAGAGAAGCCAAAAATGAAGCGGTAGGCCTTTCCATGGCGGTAGAGCTGCTGTGCCACAGGGAACATCTCCATTCCACCATAAATGAGAGGTGCCACAGAGAAAAGCCCTGAGCTTATCATAGATATGACGAGGTAACTGATATTGTTCTTTGGAAGTGAGAGGCTGCTGCAGAGTAGAGGGAGGAGACTGAGAAGGTAGGGATACTCCCACTGGTATGGTGCTGACACTGTGTCAGGTGACACCAAATTGAAATGACTGACAGCCACCTGTGCTGCCACCAGCAACCAGATTAAGAGATGGACGAGGTTGAACTTCCGAACTTCTGACTTTAAGGCCACGCTGTGAACAGAGTGAATTAAATGGTTTAGAGATCTAGTGAAAATACTTATACTGAATGACCAGTTTAACAGAAAAGTATGCAGGTTACTTACCTCATCTGGTAATGTGGGACAATTCTTTCTTTGTATCTGAAGTCATTTCCATTCATACTAGTGGGTCTGGAGCCTCCGCGGGATGTCATGATGAATGATCTTTTTAACACAAAGAGCAAATCATCAACTAAAAGCAAATCTGCCAAATCACAGGCTGCAACCATCAATGTTTATATTAATTACTAAATATTTAATAGGTTTCGTTTACTCTCTGATTTCAGTTATTTGAATTTCTGACTAGCAGTGCAAAATCCAAAGATATTCAAACCCTTTTATATAATTTACTATCACGGAGAAAACGGCAAATTCAGGAAACAGGAAGCTTCATGTCTTTTTGTTGTACAGCTAACAGCTAACCAGTTCACCTTAGTTATATTCGACACATCACTCGACTCTTTAAGCCATCTTGTCGCTTGATCTGAAAACACTGTTAAATGGTGCAACTGTAAACTACATAAAGATTCCTAGGAAAGTGCAAAATAAATAAATGATGATATAAACTCAATAATAACAAGCGAAGCAGCGCCTTAGCTATTATTGCTATAGCTAACCGAATTTAACGTTAACTTTTAAAAGGTAATCTACAGACCTAAATGTCGTTTCAGTATCAACAGTGATAGTTTAGTATGGTACGTAATAATTAAATAAGTAACGATGCTTACCGTTGTGTATTTTCGCCTATATGGCCTTGTTTTTTAAAACGATGGTACACACAAATGTAGAAGATGTGGAGGAAGTGCGCATGCGCACAATCTCAACCGAGAGTCCACTCATCCCAGCATCAGCATCTTTCCCAACCATCCATCCTTCTGACGCCTCTTCCGATTTTGAGCCCAAACTAGGTTATGTCTTCAAGGACTTTTAATATTTAATGTGTATATTTTCTTAGCCTATAAAGTCTGAGTGTAGATTAAATCAGAAACCCATGGCAACATTAAAATGTACTTCATTCTGTGTGTCTACTACATTGCTAAATCTTGGATTGAAACATCAAATTAAATTCGCTGCATCCTTGAAAACACATGGTTAAATACAAAATAATAATTAAACAAACAATTAGAATAGTTAATGTGTCTTTTTCTAAAAAACACAATAGAGGCAACATGTAAGTAAAAAGTAAGATAATGAATCTTAACCTAGATTTTGATACATGATTAGTAAGTTACCTGTAGAGGTTTGTTGCTGCGGGGTCCGTCCATCTTTATATCTGAGAGTGTATTTGTTAGTGATGGCATTATATGGTAATAGGATCTTGCATCTTAAACTCTGAAACTTAAACTCTAGTGTAGAGTCATAAAACATTTAAGAAAACATAGAGTACAACTTCAATACAACATTTTACACTCACCATTTCCATATGTCACTCTCATGCAGGGTGAAAAGTCCTCAACCAATCTGGTTCTTCAAGAATAAAGCACTTAATGACACACCAGGACAGATAATTCTACAATGGTATTTTTTTTCTCTTGAACAAAAAAGCAGGTTTCTGTCACTGTACTAGCTTCAATAAAACACTTTTTATATGCTTTTCTGTGAATTTAGAGAGGAACTTTACAATTATTTAATCAAACAGTTTTTATTTAAAAAAGAAAAAAAAACTAAACAAAACAAAAAACAACAACATAGACCATAATAACAAATGTAAAACATTAAGACATAAGATCTTTGGTTACAGTAAAAATATTAGCACCATGACTAAAAGGAGAAATATATATTTATTTTCCTTTAATACTTTGCATGCTTGGTGTCATTTCATTGTATACATGTGAACAGCAGTCAAAAAAAATAAATTATTAACATAACTGTTGTCATGAATTGCAGTGACATTTTATTTAAAGTATTCCCTCTGAGTCCATTATCTGTGACACATTTCTCACAAACCTGGCAGCTAGACATACTGGATGAATGAAACCGAGGATGCGAAATGTGAGTTATTTCTCTTTCAATGCATAAGTGAGACAGAGGTTTTAACAGCATTTCTTTAAGACTTAACAATGCACAATTTCATTTGTGCATAATCAAACTACCATCACAATTCAAATTAGTTTTGCATGTCATGTGGGCAATATTTATTGTAGTGTAAGGAGTGGTTTCATAGTTTCGGACTAAATGCATTTTTCCCACTATGTTTCAGTACAGACGTGGTTTCTTTACAGCACTAGTACACATGTAAACCTGTACAGCTTGATGTACCCATTATGGTAATTACATGGATAAAAATCCCCTTCTTTAAAGCTGAGCAGATAGAAGCAAGCATTAAAACGTAAATTAATCTTAAATCCTCTTTGACTCTCTCTTATGAGGGGAATTCATGACAGAATACTTGTAACATCCAGGTAATATTGTATTAAAAAATAGAATTTTATAGGTTAATTTAATTGTGATCTCCTGACATTTGTAGTCTCCCTTGAGTGAGTTTTCATGTTAAATATTTATGTCCAGAGTTACTTTACACTCTTCACATCCATCACTTCTTTTTCAACTGTAATCACTTCATGTCATCTGTGTCAAAGTTCTTCCCTCAGTGGGTTTTGCCAATCTCAGTTTTTGGTAATTCAGTGAGGATGCTGTGAATCTGTTAAATGTAAATCACAGCATAATTAGCATAATTTAATTAATCTGTACTGTGTACAAAATGTTTCCCAAAACTCAGTCATCACCAGGCTGCCTGTTTTGAACTTCAAAACATGTTCAGGTTGCAGCAATGACATTTATATCTGCATTGTCATTCATGGTCTAATTAACAGAGACAGCAACTGTATTTATACAAAGGCACGCATGCAACAATTACAATATCCGACAAAAATGAATATGTCTTCATGTTTTACTGCATTTCACATTCTCTGCCACATGGGGTAGCTGCCAGTTTTGCTAAGACAACATTAGGTGTCAGGGACAAAATCTGACACTGTTGCAAAAATGCTACCAGAATTCTACTTTACTTAGCCTTCTTTGCGTGTATAGCCTCACTTCAAATGGTGTATGTAATTATATAATGCATTCTTATGGTTTCTCTGAAAAAATATAGAGGCTATATGACTGTACAGTATAAAAGCAGCTGTATATACAGACTGGCATACTTCAGATTATTCTGGAGATATTTCAGTTATACCTCTTATCTTTGCTGAAAAGATCAGCAGATTGTTGACTTTATGTTTGCTGTCTAAGGCAATTAGCAGTTTATGGTTTACATTGGATATAACAAATACCCAGAAAAGGAAGAGTGCACATACTGCCCTGCATAAAGTCCTGCAGCCTGATCTGAGGGCAGCTGAATATACACAGTGTCCCCAGGTTGTAGAGGTAGTACAGCGCTCCCCGATGCTTGATCCAGGAAACCTTTTTTGTATTCATCATATGTATACATCACTGGTTCATTGTTTCTCATCAAGGCCACCCACACATTAGCTCCTTTGCAATGAATGTGGTAGGCAAAGTAATAAATGCCAGGAAGGTCACAGGTGAAGATCCCTGTTTGGGGGTTGTAGTTTTGCCGACCATTGTACAAGAGCCTATCAAAGACTACTGGACTGCCCACCGGTGGGAAGGGAGTAGTTGCAACAGCTGTGAATGCTGGCATTTCCAAACCACTGGCACCCAAAATTTCTGCCCCGTTACCTCCATATTTGCCCTTCTTGCCATAACCGCCAGCCTTAACACCATCCAGACCAGGACCCATCTCAGAAAGCACTCCAGCCATGTCAGGTGAGAAACCTGGTACTCCAGGTGGGCCAGGTGGTCCAGGAGGGCCAGGCTGACCTTGTTGACCAGGGGGTCCTGATGGGCCTTCTTTCCCTGGGGGTCCTACTGGGCCAATAAGGCCTGGAATGCCCTCACCTGCCAATCCTGGTGGACCAGGTGGACCACTTTCTCCTTTTGGCCCAGGAAGGCCAGGAGGCCCAAGTGGTCCTGCAGCACCATCCATTCCAGGAATACCTTTAGAACCTTGAGGACCCATTTCACCAGGTAATCCACCTTGTCCTTTTGGCCCAGGAAGTCCTGGGGGACCACTTGGACCAGGAAGACCTTTATGCCCGCCCTCTCCTTTTGCACCATTCGGACCTGGTGGACCTCTTGGCCCTGGCTCTCCACGCTCTCCAGGAATGCCATCCTTACCAGAAATACCAGGGGGTCCAGTATCACCCTTGGCTCCATCAGCCCCTTTAGGCCCTCCCTCTCCACAGTCTCCTTTAGGACCGGGTGCACCTAAACCTCCAGGCGGTCCCATTGGGCCTGGAGGACCTGGTGGACCATGGGGTCCAGGAGGTCCAAGCATACCAGGTAGCCCTCCATGGCCTTTATCTCCTTTTGGTCCAGGAGGTCCTGGTGGCCCACCCATTCCTTTATCGCCCTTTGGTCCTTGGAGTCCTGGTTTACCAAATCCAGGCAGTCCTGGTTTTCCTGGCAGTCCTGGTGGTCCTGGATGACCTTTTGCACCTGGTGTACCTGGTTGTCCTGGCAGGCCATTTTGACCAGGCTTACCTAGGCCAGGTAAACCTGGTGGGCCAGGCGGTCCTCCTTCACCAGGTGGCCCTGCTGGTCCTTGCTCTCCAATATGGCCTTTCTCTCCGGGTGGTCCTTGTGGGCCCGGTGCCCCATTCAGTCCAGGTTTTCCAAAACCAGGTAACCCCCTGGGCCCAGCAGGTCCTGGCAATCCTGGGAGTCCTTTGTGGCCAGGTTGTCCTGGCTGGCCCATCCCCTTTTCACCTTTGGGTCCTGGTAACCCTGGTAGTCCTGGAAGACCTTTATGACCTGGTTCCCCTTTGGGCCCTGGTTGGCCTGGTAATCCTGGTACCCCCGGTTTACCTATTCCTGGTAGCCCAGGTGGGCCTGGCGGACCCTGCGGTCCAGGCTGTCCATCTGGCCCTTCTTCACCTCTGGGGCCCATTTCTCCTTGTGGTCCATTTTCACCATTTGCTCCTGGCTTCCCTGGTAATCCTGGCAATCCTTGTTTTCCCACTCCAGGTGCTCCTGGTGGCCCGAGTGGTCCAGGTCTTCCCTCGGGTCCCGGTTGTCCATTGCCTGGAGGTCCAGGAGGTCCTGGAGGTCCCTCTGGCCCTGGTGGTCCAGCAGGACCAGGTTCACCTTGGGGAATTCCCTCTGCACCACTAGGGACTGTCTGACCTGTAATGAATCGGATAAAAAAGTTTTACTAGAAAAAACCCCCACAACATTGTTGATTTGAAGATATTCAGGTAATGGAGATCACAAACCCTACAATAATGAAATTAAAACTCCATATTATCATCATGTGTCAGTGTACCATCATTATGTCTTCATGTTTTAGTAAAGTACATCACATTTTTTCCAAATGTAAATGTGTATGTGTTTGCTCTTGGAAAAGACCATAGATTTTGAAATGGCATGTGTTGATTTCTGTTTGATGATTGTCTCACCTTTGTCTTGTCCACCCTTAAAGTTACCTCCTTTACGGGGATTTTTGCCCTTGTGCATTGGCATCTGTGGCATCTCCTTCCTGTAGTGGGGGTATTGCATGTAGGGCACCTCTTTGCCAACGAACTGTTGCTGAGGAAATCCTTCCTTGCTGACGCCCATATGTTGAACATGCTGCATTGGCTGGTATGGCTGAGGGTGTTGCTTGTGTCCATAGTACGCCCCACCACTTACATAAGTGAACACTGCAAGTTGGAGCAGGGTCAGGAGGAGGGGGGCAGGGAGGGGAGGCATGGCTATGGCCTGTAATGAAAATTAGACAAAAGAGGATGCTTCCTGAAGCATGGCTGAAATGTATATAGATCCAGATACATTTGTGTTATAACATCACAAGACATGTGACATATAATGAATGTTGTCAGTTCAATACAAGTGCATCAAGTCATTTTCAACATGCTGATAGTGAGAGACTTCACTTTGTCTCCATCTGCTGGACCTTTAACCAAACTACACAAAGATCCTCTGCTAGGTTTGTGTGTTATCACGTCATTTATGTACTTTTATCATTGAAGGGCGGGAATAATCAAATTCATCATGATCATCATTATCTAAAACCATCATATTATTACCTGGTAAAGTAATTAAAAACAATGAAAAATATGAGCTAATTCCCACTTTATTTGGTTACAGTGAGTCCTTTTCACACTCAAATTTCCATATTTATTTCTTTATTATTTTAACTTTTTAATCTTAAATTCTTTCTGACATTAAAGGGATTGTGAGGTGCATGTACTATAAATGTCCACAAGAGGGTGACTGACTAAATATAAGGGATTTTTTCCCCCCCTACTGATGTCATGATATATTTACTTAAAAACTTCTTTCCAGGAAAATAATTGACTATTTTGCATTTTACGAAAAATGATGATGGCTTTGGCTCTACTGTCTACTGTAAATATTTAGGTGACTAGTTAGTACTACTGCTGCGCTGCTACAGGATATGCAGTCTGGCATCCTGAAGCTGTAACATGTGCAACAAAGTCAAAGTTATATTGATATGATCAAAAATAATTAAATATCAGTGACCGATCTGTGGGACAGCTCAATGAACTTATTTATCCAGAAATTGCTCTCTCTCTCTCTCTCTCTTGCTTTACCCTCTCTCGCTC